>JBAGKK010522747.1:0-13099 GCA_037177015.1 Euceroptres primus
TGTTCACGTTTGATTGCTTCTCCCCCCCCCCCCCCCCGAGCGTCGCTTGACGCTCTGAGTCACTGAAGGTCAACGCTCGGACAGTCAAGGCCGCATCATAAGTTGTTTACATCGCGACTCTCTGGTCATATACTTTTGTACGTTCTGAGACTATATATGCGATCCTGAGAATTGACATAAGAGTGCTCGCTCATCGCTTTAAATCTGGTTCAAACTGGATTTTCATAGCGCCCGTTACTGTACCGACCAGATCCGCGGCCGGCACAGTTACGAGGGATGAGTGTATTAACTTCTGCTATGTCTATTGGTCTGCTAATGGACCCCAATAGTTTTAAAAATTGATTATAACGGTATAGATTGTTTATAAATAATTACTTTATAACAATTTTTTGTTACTAAATAAGTCACAATGATTTTTAGTCCAAATATTGTTGATATGGCCAATTTTCCCGCTGTATTTGTTTATGTATTGTTGAATGTAAAAACAAATTTAAAAATGGGTTCCTTAGGTTTCTTATGAATTTCATGCTGAGCATTTTAAACAAAAAATGTCAAATTCATTCAAAATTAAGGGCTGTAGATGATTATGTAATTTAAATTACCAGTTTCAATTCTCAGTTGCCACTGAGACGTGACCCAAAAATTTTGAGAATTTTTTTTCAAAATATTACAAATGAAATTTTTGCTACTTCGTGGGCAACTTTTAAGGCACTTTAAATATTATATTTATTTATTTAGTTTTCAATTTCATGTTTCTTCGTGAGTCGAAAAACATCAATAAAAAGTTGTTTATTAAATGAATAATATAAAAACTGATATTTCGATAAATTTTTTTTAATTTTCTTAAATTTCAGCATTCTCTGCGTATATTTGTATAGAAGCGTTTTTCTGTCTGATATAAAAATTTTTTAAATTTCCAATTTTCAAAACTCCAATTTTCAATTAAATTAAATTCAATTAAAGGAAATCGATGACCCAATAGTTGATTTTGACATAAAGTGCCCCAAAGGCTAAATAAGTGAAGGTTTTTCAATCTCTGTAATTCTAGCTTTTTAGGCAGGCATGATCTTTAACGCCCTTCTATAATAATTGAAAATGACCGAACTGATTTTATTTTATAAAGAAAATCTGTACTGTAATATTGACATAAATGCTCCCTTATGTGCTTTACTATTTTCCAAAATTACAGATCGATACATTCATTATTATTTATTAATCAATGCCATTTTAATGGTGTAATTATTTTCAAATTTAGTTCCTGATTTTATATACGGCGTAGAAAAATATATCTAAATTACAGAAACCATTGAATTTTACATGAGATTGTTGTTTTTAAATTCGATTTTTAATTTTTACAATTTCAAAATGCTTCTATTATTATTTTCAAAGACCCTACTCTATTATTATTATTATTCAATATAATGGAATTAATATAATATAATGGAAATTCGTTTAATACTTTGAAAATTGTTTAAATAATCTCTGACATGAATTATATAAAATATCTTCGGTTTTTTAAGAACTTAATTATTTATAATTGGAAAAATTATTTAATTTCTGTTTTTAAAATGCGACTTTTCCACTAACATCACTATTACTAAAAAAAAAAAGAATGAATCCATCATAATTTATTATAGTTAGTAATAATAATTAATAATTATACTAATTTCATATAATTTACACATAATTTCTGATTTTCTAATTTCTAATTAATTTAATTTATTTAACAGGCTGCACCTACAGTCGTCGTTATTGAATCCACAAGCTACAGAGTTTCTTCCCTGCCATTTCCAAGTGTGACAATTTGCCCCAGGGAACGAGTCGACTGGAAAAAAGCGATGGCCCTAGAAAAAAAAATTATTCCCTCGAATAATTCGGAAAGTATTAAATTGTACAGAAATTTGATTACAATTTTATCGAGCATGCCCTTCGCAAGATTCAGCGAGGTTTCTTTCTTAAAAAATACTTCCCTCACTGAATTAGCGGGTGAGTGAAGAAATGCTTGCAGAAAACTAATTTTTGTTTACCAAATTTGAATTTTTACTCAATCTTTTTTATTTAAACAGATGTTAACGTTACGGACATCATGTATAAAGTCGTGCCCAGTTGCAAGGATTTATTCACGTCCTGCTGGTGGAGATATTACACTCGAGATTGCTGTGAAATCTTCCAGCTGCAAAAATCAGAATATGGATTCTGTTATTCGTTTAATTCAGCGACTTCGGAGGATTTGTCGTTTGTGAGTAGAGCAGGGGTAAAAAGTACTTCCGGATTCGGCGATAGAAGTGGACTTAAAGTCACAGTTCATTTGGGAAATATAACTTTTCCCCCTTCGAGTAATTATAATTCCCTAGATTATTTTTTGTGATTATTCCTTTCTTTGCTAAAGAATCAAGTCTGAATTACTTTCAGGACGTGGTAAAATACTCGAGAAATTTGGGAGTGTTACGAAAAAAGAGAAAGAAGGGTTACAAGGTAAGATTTAAAAAATTTTGATTTTTTTCACTGGAAGGAAATTTTTGGGAATTTAATCTGTGATTATAGATTTGTATCGAGGAGCGACGATTCTTATAAATCATCCTGAAGTCTGGCCAAGTTCTGGTCGACCACTCGGAGCTGGAATGTCAATCAGTGTAAATGTAAAATGCACTTCCGGTTATGCCACTCAGGACGTTTTAAATTTGAAGCCGGATAAAATACCTTGTCGATATAAAAAGCTTCATATGGATGCTGAGTATAAACAGGAGACTTGTATTTCCGAGTGCAGACGCAGACATGTTAAGAAACATTGTGAATGCAATCCTTCTTACTATTTTCCAGCAAGTAGGAAATTTAACGAACCAAAACTGAAAAATAAATACATAAAAAGACAAACACGTAAAAACTAAATATATAAAAAAATAACTAATGAAAATAAATATTCTTTTTTGCAGCTGAGACACGAGAATGTAAGGTGAAGGATTTCATCTGCTTAGTAGAACACAACGGTACAGTTTTATTCACTGACTAAAAATATTAGATTGAATTTTTTAAAACAATATTTGTTTTATGTTGACAGAAATTTTTACGAATTACCAAATTCTTGGAGACAATCAACGCGTTGAAAAAGATGAGCCAATCATGTTTTGCGATTGTCCACCTGCTTGTAATTTTTCTACTTACGAAACTAATATGGTGACAATTCCGATTGACGAAGAACAAGATATAATGCTGGATGTACATTTTGATGGGCCGACAAGTATTCGTTATAAAATGAATGTCGTTGTTACAGGATTGAGTTTATTAGGTAGTTTAATAGTTTATTAGTTTATTAGAATAAAAAACTGTTCATATTTTATTAAGATATAATATTGATTCTTGATTTAATACTTTCAGTTTTATTTAGTGGAATTTTTGATATACTATTGATTCTTGATTAATTACTTTCAGTTTCATTCGGTGGAATTTTTGGTTTGTTTGTCGGTGGATCGATAATCAGTATATTTGAAGTAATATACTTGTTTGGAATCGGAACTGTCAGTCGATTTTATTTGTGTTTGAAAGCGAAGAGAAAAAGGATCTTGAATGCACGAACTGCAGTCACAGAAGCTCAGATTTATCGATCTGATTTTCCTCCATTAAAGTCGAAAATCTTTTATACTACTGACATAATACAAAGGAAAATTTAGTAGATTTTTCTATTTATCAATGTTGACTGGAAAATTGTATTTGTATTTGTACTTTTATCTGTTTGAACAGATGTTTGTTAGAATGCTTCCTTGAAAATTATTTAATTTTATTGAAATAATACTGTAATTTTTATCAAACAGAAAAATAAATTCTTTGAATATGATCCGACTTTTATTTGAAAATTAGTTAAATTTTATGTAAATAAATAATCTGCTTTATTTATTTATCGCGACCTTCCTTATCGACAGTCTACTTCGTCGAAAAAGAAGATTTCTCAAAGAGATAACTTATCTAAAGACCTGCTTTTATAAGGTAAAGAAATTATAAATATGTTATGAATAAACGAAAAATTTTACTTGGCAGGATTTTTTACGTTTATTAATCAATTCTGCCAAGCGTTAAAATTTTTCCTTTCTACATTGTTTTTTTAAATTAAATTATTTTTGATTATCCATTAACAGATCTCGTTTTATAATTTTGTTTTTTAATTTGAAAAAGTTTTATATTTACGAAACTATTTTTATCTCACGAATTGTAATCTACGAAATTTTTTAAACTTGCCCAACTTTTTGCATGTGCCATGTTTTTGATGGAATATTTTTATTTAGAAACTTTTTATTTATAAAAAATAGTTTTTCATTTAACTTTAAGAATTAAATTTTAAAAACCTGCTAATTTGTTGACGTCGGTATTTGAATTCTGTTTTACTGACAGTTGGAGTTTTAATTCGTTCAATTTTCCAACGGTTGTCGCCTCGGTAACAAAACAAGCAAAAGCAGAATTCGAATTTTAAGTTTCAATTCTTTTGATTCTTGTCATTTTTTGCCTCAGTTTATTTACAAATTGAAGTCAATTGTGAAGAATGAGAGATTTGTTTTAAAAAATTAAGTTAAAAACAATAGGTTTTTGAAATCTTAAATGATTCCATGCTTTTTCAATCTTCTGAGCCTTTGTCGCCCTGGTAGGTGATAACTTTATTTCGCATTTGCCGATAGACGTAGGAAAACTGGTTTCAAACTCAAGATTTCGCACGCGAAACTCGAGTGGAATGTTTATTTGTCACGACTCTCCATTCTCGAAAGGCGTCGCTTTCTCAACATTTTTCACGTGGTAGATTTGCCATTTTTGAAGATTGTACTTCTTTTCTAAAATAGGTGAATGTCTTTTTTAGGATGCTTTTAATTTTTGTTGATGCATTTCGTTATTTTGCTTTGAGAAACCAAAATTTTCACACGGTCTCAATATCCAAGAAACTTTCCCTGGTTCAAAATAATTATTTTTCTATGTATATTTTATTTATCATTTATTTTTATTTATTTCAGTTATTTTCCGTGAATCAAAGAAATTTGCTTGAATTTAAAGAAAATTAACTTTAACCGCATTTAAAGAAAAGTTTCGAATAAACTTTTTATTCGGTTAAAGAGAAATAATTTTTAATTTTTCACACACAATTTATTAAACGTATATTTCCAATTTTTGTAAATTATTCCTTGACAATTTATTTGACAATTTTTTTATGTGGCAGAACTTAAACACCATTCCACATGGATTTCAGTTTGACAATTATATCAATATTATTCATTAAACAATTTTTTTTTTTTTTGGTTGGTGGAACATTTTTTGCAATATAAATTTTCTTACGAGTCATCAATGGTTAATGCAGTAGAGTCGTAGTTTCATTTTACACCCTTTGAAATAAAAATCAACAGGCTGGCATCCTTTCCAGACCGCCACGTGATTTTGATGCTGAAATTTTAATAACAAAAAAAAAAATCAATCGACTTTTGTTCTTGATTTTGACTTAATTCTTAATAATTGAATGAAAAGAATATTTATGAACTTCTTCAAAATGTGTTTTATGTTTGTTGATACAGAAAATTTTGACAAATTAAAATTACAACACTTGAAGAAATCAAAATTATTTGACAAATCATTTTGGCAATTTAATTATTTTAAAACACAATTTTCCCAGTCTAAAGATAGCTGAAGAATTTTGAACACGGATATTTTTCTATTCAAGATTCAATACATAACATATGTTATTTTAAAATAAAAATAAAATATTTGAAATTGAAGGGAAACTCTGAAAATCCACCGACCTGATGCAAATTTGATAATGCACATTACGAATACGAAAATGGCAATTTTTGTCGACGTATTCTTCATTGCAGACACAGAAATATCTCTCAGTTGTTTGAAATAACCAGAAAAAATTACTAAGTTGCTAACTCTAAATTCGGCCTTTATATACTTTTGCCCCTTCTTCTTCAACCCTGAATATAATGACTTTCGATTGGCTATTGCCAATATCTCCTAAATTTATGATTTTAAAAAAAATTTGTTATCACAGCAATTATGTCTAATTGTATATATAATTGCATGTTTAATTATACATAATTGCATGAGCAATTATATGAACGGTTTGCAAAATAGTTGTTTTTTGTGCGTAAGCAGAAATATTTTAGATTATAATATCGCAATTGTTGACATAATTGATAATTATAATGATACTGATAATTATTATTATCATGCAATGGTTTTTATTTAAATTCATGTAATGAAATACAAAAAATCCGAACTTTGAAAATGTAATTAAAAATTAGGGAATTTTAAATTCTAATGAAAATTGGAAAGTATTGTTGTAACTTTCTGGTAATTTCTTACCATTTTAACCTATAGTCTATCTCCGTTGTAACTATAAAATTTCTTAAAAATTCATTACTTTTATCACATTCCATTATTTTTATGTTATTAAATCTTTTCTGTCCTTTACCAAATATTTAAAAATTTATATGGCACAGTTTATAAAAGTGTAAATTTATTTTTAACTTTTGTCAAATAAATTAGACGTCATAATGTTTGACCAATTTCACTCCTAAAATATTCTTTTATTAGATAAGCACATTAAATTTGATTATATAATCAAAATTTAAAAAAAAGTTAATATCGAATATGTTCTACAAATTCCATCCAAAATTTTCATTACTTTAATTTAAAGTTTTAAAAAATTTATTTACTTTGTTTTTTAATAAAATATAGTAAATAAAATTATTTTCTCCAAATAAATAAAATTCTATCAGTAAGTTATAATAAATATGTAAAAGTTTTTCTATGCATAAAAAAGTACCTATTATTTTTCAAGAAAATAACATTCACTGTTATCATTAACTTTAATGTCCAAAATGGCGGAGATATCGGTAGTAAGCTTGTTAAGCCTATTTTTTCACTATCTTATTCCACAGATAAGCTCAATTCTTTGTAGTTAATTAATTTAAATACAATTTGATATATATTTTATTTTTAAAAGGAAGTTACTAATTTTTCAAATTACATTCTTATCCACAAAAAAGGCATTTCTGTAATTAATAGAGTATTAATTATTTATCTTTATATTCTCGTACTGTATCAATTATTTTCTTGTGTAAATATTTCTTAAGAATTACTTCCTGCTTCTGATAGACCTTATTTAACAGAAAATTGATTTTGGAAAAGTTTTCTTCCTTTGCCTGTAATTTTTTTTAGTTCTTAACTATGAAACCCTTCAAATAATAGTAATAATAACTGAGATCCTTCTACTAGATTTGCAACTTTGGCATATATCTCGAGTGCCCACTATAACACTCTCTATTTAATACTTCCCGTTGCCTGCGATCAGTATAATGATATCCGTAGCGTCATCGTTACAGTAAGTGGGATACAGTAATTAGTGTTTTTATCGAAAGGGAAGGGGGCAATTGCTGGGAAAAGAAGATAAACTAGAAATAACTCACCAGAACCGCTACTCTGTTCATTTATTTACTCTATATTTATTTTCTTTATTAGAATCTAAACCTATGTTTAAAATAGACTTTGACTCAGGACAAGGAATCAAAAAGGGTTCCAGAACCGAATCAGAAAAAAATTAGGGTTTCAAGAACCAAAATCCTAATTTTATTTCGGTTCGAACCAAAATGAAGACACTAAAGATGAAAAAATAAGGGTTTAAAGAACCGAAACCCTAATTTTCTTTCGGTTCGAACCGAAAAATAGGAATCAAAGTCGAAATCGATCACGTTTCTACCGGAAAGGCTGATATTCTTCTAGATCCAAAAAGTGGGAACCCAAACTGAACATTTTATAGAAATTTGAACTGAAATGGAGTCCTCAAAAACGAAAAAATAACGGTTTCAAGAACCGAAACCCTAATTTTATTTCAATTTGAACCGAAAAGTAAGAATAAGAACGGAAATGGATCACGACAAAACTGGAAAAACTAATTTTCTTCTGTATCCAAAATTATGAATCACACCTAAACATTTTATTGCATTAGTGTGAATCTAAATGGATTCATCAAAAACGAAAAAATAAGGATTTCAAGAACGAAGATCCTAATTTGATTTGAGTTCGAAACTCCGATCCTTCTCAGCCCATTTTTGAATTTAGTTGAAACTTGATTTGAAGGATAAAGCTTTTCAAGAACCCTTATCATCAATAAAGGTTTCAAGAACCGAGACCATAATTTTATTTCGGTTTAAACCGACAAGTAGGAATCAGAGCCGAAATCGGTCACAACCTAATAAACTCTTAATATTCTTCTGCATCCAAAAAGTAGGAATTGAAATCGAGTATTTTATTAGAATTCGGACTGAAATAGAATCACCAAAAACGAAAAAATAAGGGTTTTAAGAATCGAAACCCTAAAATTTAATTTGGGTACGTACCTTCTCAGGTTCTCAGCCCAGGTTTGAATTGAGTTGAAGCTTGATTTGAAGGATAATCCTTCAAATTCTTATTCTTATTTTCTTTCAGATCGAATCGAAAAATTGGAATTAGAGCCGAAATCAGTAAAAACTGATTTTCTTCTGGTTCCAAAAACTCGGAACCGGGCCAGAAAACTTTATTACAGTTCGAAACGAAATGAAAATACCAAAAACGAAAAAATAAGATTTTCACGAACTAAAACCCTAATTTAATTTGCGTTCTAACCGAAAAGTGGGAATCAGAGCCGAAATAAGCTATGAAAGTCGAAAAAACTGATATTCTTCTGGATCCGAAAATTAGGTACCGGACCTGAAAATTTAATTGTAGTACCGACCGAAATGGATCATGACAACCGGAAAAACTTTTCTTTTTCCAAAAAGTAGATATTGGGCCTGAGAATTTAATTGAAGTTCAAACCGAAATGGATAATGGAGTCATCAAAAACGAGAAAATAAGGATTTCAAAAATCGAAACCCCAATTTGATTTTGTTTCGTAGCTTGAAACTTTCTGAGCCCAGGTTTGAATTTAGTTAAAGCTTGTTTTGAAGGATAATGGTTTTCAGAAACCCTTTTCCTTAAAAAAGGTTTCAGGAAGCAAAACCATAATTTTCCTTCGGTTCGAGCCAAAAAGTAGGAATCGAACCCGAAAATTTTATTGGAGTTCGAACCTAAATGAAGTTACCAAAAACGAAAAAATAAGGGTTTCCGTAATCGAAACCCTAATTTTTATAACGGGTGTTTTTTCTTTTCTTTCTTATTTTTGCCCCCCCCCTGCCCCTGCCTTCCATAATAAGGGTTTCAAGAACCGAAACGCTCTTTTTATGTCGGTTCGAACCGAAAAGTAGGAATCAGAGTTGAAATCTGATATTTTTCTGAATCCGAAAAGTAGGTACCGGGTCTGAAAATTTAATTGGAATTTGAACCTAAATGAAGTCACCCAAGTCGAAGAAATAAGGGTTTCAAGAACCGAAACCCTAATTTTATTCGAAAAATCCTGTTTTTTTCGATTTTTGTCCAAAAATCGATACTTTTCAAAAGACCATTTAGACTTAGTATAATCGATTGACCTACGCCAGAATAATTTACAGATGACTTAAAGTAGACGTAATTATCTTTAATTTAAGGTAAAGAACAACCCTATAGATACAATAGATCGCGAGCTACGACCTCTTAAACATGACACCTTTTTGCCTGTTTTTATGACCAAAAATCATTTACATAGTTTTTGTTTAATTGTTTAGTTTTTGTGTTTAGTTTTTATGAACTAGAGTGTTCCCTAATAAATTTACGTTCTATCTTCATAAACTTCGGAATTGTGAATTTTTGAAACTTTGTGCTTTTTCACTGTTTTTCTCAAAAAGTGGAAAACACGTTTTCTTCATTATTTCTGCAAACCTGGTGTGAAAATTACGTTAAGATAAATGAAAGATAACTCAATTCTGAGAAATTTTTTTTAAAAAGCGTAGTTCTAACTTAAATAGGTCAAAAGTTATGACCTCTCAAAGTTGACCCTCTCTGTTTTTTGTGAGTCAAACATACTGAAAAATGTAATTTCAGACATGTTTTGACTAATACAATAAAATGTAATGCACTGAATGATTACTAATGATCAATTAGACATTTCTTATAAATAAAATAATAATTATTTATATTAATTAATTTTTTACAAATTAATTTTTAATTTTTTGCACATTTTTCATTCGTTTTTTCGCAGGGATTAATTCAAAATGGTTTATTCATCACTTTTCATGAGTAATGAAACATATTTATAAACAAATAAATTTTATTAAAAATTAAGTTTTCACTTTTTCAGCACTTACGACTACTTTTGTCTTCTAATTTAATTGAAAATAGGTAAGTATTCATTATTTATAAGTAAAACAAAATATTATTTTTTAAGCAATAAATGTTAACAGTGAGTCCCTTTTTTCATAATTATTCCATTGTTTTTAGAAGGAACGGTAGGTGCACAGTAAAAACAAATGTTTAAAATTATTACACCTTAAAATTAAATTAACTTAAATTCAGCAATATAATCGTTCTGAATTCATCCATTGAGGTCTTATAAATTCAGAATGATTTCGACGATTTCCTTAAAATCAGACAAATTTTTCTGAATCTAAGTTAATTTAATTTTAAGGTGTAATAATTTTAAGTATTTGTTTTTAAAATTAAAATCAGACAAATTTTGCTGAATTTAAGTTTGTAAATAATTTAATTAAGTAATTATTTAAGTAATTTAAGTAATTATTCATGGATAATAATAAAGTTCAGGAATTCATCCATTGAGGTCTTATAAATTCAGAACGATTTCTTTAAAATCAGAAAAATTTTTCTGAATTTAAGTTAATTTAATTTCAAGGTGTAATAATGATGTTCTCTCGGTATATGTTCTCTCGGCGTATATAAGAAATATTTAATTGATTATTAATAATCATTCAGTTTTCATTATTTCAGTAATCATTATATTTTATTTTATTAGTCAAAACATGGTTGAAATTATATTTTTCAGTACGACAGAGAGGGCCAAGTTTGAGAGGTCATAACTTTTGACCTATTTAAGTTAAAACTATGCTTTTTAAAAAAAATTTCTCAGAATTGAGTCCTCTTTCATTTTTTCTAATGTAATTTTGACGTCAAGTTTGCAGAAATAATCAAGAAAACGTGTTTTTCATTTTTTTGAGAAAAACAGTAAAAAAAACACAAAATTTCAAAAATGCACAACTCCGAAATTTATGAAGATAAAATATTGTTTTTTTTTAATTTAAGTTGAATTTTATGTACGTTTAGTTATCATCTGGCAGCATAAATGTAAATTTATTAGAGAACACTCTAGTTCACAAAAACTAAACCCATGATTTTTATAAAAACAGGAAAAAAGGTGTCATCTTTGAGAGCTCATCGCCCGCGATCTATTTGACCTAGAGGGCTGTTCTTTGTTTCAAATGAAAGATAATTACGTCTACTTTAAGTCATCTCTAGACTTTTTTGGCGTAGGTCAATTGATTATACACATTCTAGGTAGTTTTTTGAAAAGTAGCGATGTTTGGGCAAAAGTCGAAAAAAACAAGGTTTTTCGAAACGCTGTATCTCGGAAAAAATATTGGTGCTAGGACATTATTTTTTGTTCCAAATTTCTCAGAATTTTGTCTACGTTCCTTCCTCTCTGTACCTTTTTTCGCTAAAATCCATAGGAGAGCAACAATCCACGCATATGTGATTTTTGGCACCTTTCTCAAAATATATGCCCGGGTTTCGGTACGAAATTCTTGTCACAAAACCAGATGGTATATAAGTGACCCAAACTGAATCGATTAAGCAAAAAAATCCGCTCGTGAGTTAATATGGTGTAAAATGACAATTTGACTGAACTATAAATCGAGTGACCAAAAACGAAAAAATAAGGGTTTCCATAACCGAAACCTTAATTTAATTTGGGCTCGAACGTTCGAATCTTCTCAGTCCTGGTTTGAATTGAGTTGAAGCTTGATTTGAAGGATGATTAAATGAAATTGGCTTCTTTAACAAATGTACACAGCAAATTTCACTGTAGATCCAGAATAATTAATGAAGATTAATGTGCTGGTGATTGGTCGGGCAGAAGTTTACAATTCAATGCAGAAGATTGAAACAGTACCGGAAACGGTATATCCTCGCAAGATGACAGCTATCAGGCGATTTTTACCTTCACGTAGCAGCGTAGCTTATCCCGCGGCATGGTAAATATATCGTGGCGGCCGACCGGTTTACCGACCGCTGCTTGGCAACCACTCTGGGATTATCGACAGACAAAGTTTCTACGCTAGGCCAAGTGCCTTCAACTTGCACTCGAATACTTACATCGACTACTTATAGTCCTATGAATCGTTCTTAATAAATCACTAAATCCTCGGTGGAAAATTACCTTAGGGTCACAGAGAACCACTTCAAACTTGTTCTAAATGGCAATCGATTAGGCTTCAGGCTGCAAATGGAAACCCTCTTTAGGGCGAGATATATTTATGAACAAGGATATACAGAACTTGCAGACAAATCACTTAATTGTCAATGTCTACACAGTTGTATATTGCAGTCTTTGCAAATCAATCAGGATATAAATCCACAAATATTTTGGTTGAATTTCGTCAGTTTGTGCCTTTCAGGATTTTTACTGTAATTGTTTAACTGCATTGTTATGTTAAGATTGTTATTTTATTGAAGTTTTTATTCCATAATGTATTAATATTTTTTGGTTGCTTTGCAGAAAGCTGGAATGTGAAGAAAAGAGGCCACTGGAGATTTGCGTGAAGAGGATGAAGTGGAATCGTGATAGGAGGAAAATTTTGAGACCCTTGGTGAATCCTCCAAACCGGCATGAAAGCAAGTTGAGTTTTTCTTCTTTTTTCAATCACGACCATACTGGTTTTAGTCTTCATTTAATTGTTCCGGTTGTCGAGTGGATCTTTGGTTTTTTTCTTCCTTTTAGTCAGGATTTAGAGTTTTTTGAACTCGCAGTTTTATTCAGTGAATAATTTCTTTTTAGAGACTACTTAATAAATCTGATATTGTGTGTAATTTCAAATTGCTGATGGATGTAAATCATAAATTTTATACTATTATACATAATATTTTATTCAGGGATTCGAACGAAATTAAGGGTCATTTTTCGATATTTTCCAATTATTCCTAAAAATTCAAAATAGTTTGGTTA
>JBAGKK010522758.1:0-13099 GCA_037177015.1 Euceroptres primus
TATAACCAAAATACATAACTCTCTATCATTTTATATCGGATCTCCTTTTCCTTCCTACAGGACCACTGTGAGAAGAAGAAGGAGATCCTTTAGGAAGTGATAGAGATTCGACTATTACGATTTCTCGCGGTGGCTTTCGGTACTACACACTGAATCGGCGCAGTTACCATTGAATCCTGCAACACTATCAGCTACTTTATTATATTTCTGTTTTTAAATAAGTTACGCAAAAATTTACGCCATAAATACTGTAAATACATTATCACTGATCTGCAAATTTTAACTTTCGGTCGTGCATATGGAAAGTGACTAGATGTTTCTGATAGAGTTTTTTGCGCTGAACACGAATCTGGGCTCAAAAGTTGTCAATAACATAAAGTTTTTGAGCAAATGGTGGTTGAAACTACCAAAAAAAGGTGTTTTTGGCCACTTTTCGATAACCGTTGGTACCAAACTCGAAGTCGTAGAACCTTTCAAAATATCTCAAATTGAAGCTTGTCATTTCCCCTTTCGACCACAATAAACCAAAATTCTATCGCATCTGACCTTAAAGCCCTGTGTACCTTTGAACGAAGTGGTGTCAGTGGTTGCGCACGCACCATGTGTGTACACTTGACCGTATTTCTGAGTACCAGACAACACGGAATTTATCCGTTTTCAGTAATAAATTTGATTCTGGTTCAAATCCAAAGATACCCCGAGCACTCGGCGATGGAATATTCGCTCATTGCACCATTAACGATCAATCCTTATGTCGGTTGA
The DNA here is from genome assembly GCA_037177015.1 of Euceroptres primus. Classification (NCBI taxonomy): domain Eukaryota; kingdom Metazoa; phylum Arthropoda; class Insecta; order Hymenoptera; family Figitidae; genus Euceroptres; species Euceroptres primus. Next base: position 763 of record JBAGKK010522758.1, read on the forward strand.
TGTACCCTTACTTTTTTTGTGATGATTGCAATTTTTTAAGGAATTACCAGTGAAAAACTGGGATAAAGGTGGTCTGTATAGGCACCACCAAACAAGCCCTGGATGGATAGGTGTACATTGCACCCTATAAAAACAACCCTTGAGTCGATTAGTTTACCTCGTCTCAGTTTTCGAAGTTAGAAAATAAAACGAATGGTATGAGCTCACAATTCATATATAGATTAACTATAGAAACATCGTTCACCTCCCCTTGCATTAATTAACTTATAAAGCACCCCTTTAAAACAATCCTTGATTCAATGAATTCACCCTATCTCAGTTTATGGTAGTAAGAAAAATAAAACAATTCTATCAGCTCAAACCTCGTCTACATATGAAACACAGGCATCATTTAACAAATATTCCGATCGTTGATTGAAAATTCGTAAACGAAAGATCATTCAGCCACAGAACTGATGATTCTGTGTTTTCGAGAGTGCACCACGTGGAGGCGATCTAAATTACACTCCTTCTTTGTTGTGTTTTTTAAAATAAAATTTATACTTTTTGTTTTGTTTTTTAATGCATTTTGATTGAGAGAACTTGAAAAGAATATATACTCACAAAGAACAACATGAAATAGATAGAAGTTAAACAGTTGTGTCCATTGTTTCATGGAAACTGCATTTTTTAACCTTCCTTCTGAGGACCTGTGTCGGAAGATCACGTTTGAGAGACCAATAGTGATCGGCTAATATGTGCTTGTCCCACTTACCCTGGTACCTTCTCTCCATTTTTCTAATACTCTAATGGAACCTTTCGCCCTGTTGTTCGCTACCACTACCTAGGTCTGTTTGAGGGAAGTTATCTAAATGGTTGTGTAGGAAGTGAAGCTTCAAGCTCATGTTACAACCTAATTTTAGAAACTTATCAAGCATGTTTCTCACTATTAGCCTGTAATTTGGATCTTTATTATTCCCTAAGAAACCATTACCAACCCCTTTGAACCCAATCCAAGCTTCATTATCATTCTCTAAGAAACCATTACCAACCCCTTTGAACCCAATTCAAGTTTCGTCCTGGTTGCATCAAACTTTCCATCTCTCATCAGATCTCTTATTTGTGGTCTAACGAAAATTCCCTCTTTAATTTTTGCATCACTGAGTTATGTGAACTTTGTGCAAAGGTATTGGAAGCATACTCCATCTTTTTTCAGTGCTTTTACAAATTGTTTCATCATTCCTAGTTTTATGTGAAGTGGTTGTAGAAGAACTTTAGCTGAATCGACTAAGCTTTCACTAATGACGTTTTTAAATCAGGAATTAGTTCCCTTAATGGCCACTGTTTTTCCCCCCTGTGATAAGACCTAGCTCTACTATCACAATTCTGGACGGGAAGGGAGCTCAGGCAAGGACGCCCGTTGAGTCCACTTCTTTTTAGTGTTCTTTTGGCAGACTTAGAGGTGAAGATGGGGATGAAAGGGAAAGGGGGGACAATATTAGGAGTAGGCAAAGTGTATTCACTAGCATACGCAGATGACGTAGTACTAGTAGCAGATGATGAAATGGGAATGAATCTGATGATGAAAGTGTTCGAAGAGTACGTGAGAGAAAAGGGTCGAACAGTGAACGTGTATAAGACTAAAATGATGTGTTTTAGAAATTAAAAGTGTAATATAGAATATGAATGGAAGATTAATAACGTAGTGGTAGAGTTGGTAGAAGAGTTTTGCTACTTGGGTTTTTGGTTTGAAACGAGAGGAGGAAATGAGCTGCAGGTGAGGAAAAGATTAGAAAGTGCGAGTAAAGTGATGGGAAAAGTATGGGGGATAGGTAAAAGAAGGTTCGAGGACGACTGGAGAATGAGAGTGTGGATGTTTGATGTGCTAGTATGGTCAGTGTTAAGCTTTGGGGTTGGAAAGAGCATAAGAGAGTGGAAAGTATGCATGAGAGATTTTTGAGATGGGTTATGGCGGTGAGTTGGAGCTGTCTGGGTTATATGATGAGGGAAGAAATCGGACGAAAAAAAAATGATTGTCAGGCAACTGAAAAGAGCCTGGAACTTTGAAGAGAAACTAAGAAGAGGAGAAGGAGGCAGAATTGCACAAGCGTGTGCACGGGAGGTTTTGGATAAAGAGAGAAGTGGTAACATGGGAGGAGGGGGAAATGGGAGGAGGAGAGATGTGAAATGAGATTTGAATGTGGAATGCAAGAGAGGGGTAGAGAGTGACAGAAAATAGAGGAAGAGATGACAGCAAGGCAAGGAGAGGAGAGGTGGAAGAAAATCGTGGAGTCAAGGTACAATAGCTGGTATAGAATGGTTAAGATGCAGGGGGAACCAGAGTATCTGAGAAAGATTAGGAAAGAGAGAAAATGGAATAGAGTAGTGAGGTTCAGTATGGCAGAGGGGGTAAGAGCATGTAGGTATTGGAGGAATGAAGAAGAGAATCTGTGTAGAGTATGTAGGTATGACCAGGAAACATGGTTGCATGTCCTAGAGAGGTGTACAGGTAATGAAGGGGGAGGGGAAAGCATGGAAGAGAGAGTGAGTTGGATTTTGAATGGAAATTGTCAGGGAGAAGAATGGATGAAGAAATTGGAAAATATGAGAGAGCTGGTGCCCAAAAAATGACTCCTCAAGGAGAATTAGAACGTAGTGCTGCGAAATGGAATCCAATTGAGATTGATCATGGTAAGGAGAAGCGGAATCCCAGGGCAAGATCGCAAGCGCTTGGAAATAAGACTAGTAATTAAGATGAGATTTAGCGAATAGATGATAAGATAGTATATAAGGCTTGTTTGTAAAATATATGTAATGGATATGTAAAGACTCTCAAACCCGTAAAAGGGAGGGAGTATAAACAAATAAAGAGAAGTACTATAATAATAGAAAATTATTTTTATATCAGTGTTTTACAATATAAACATGTTATAATAAGAAACAAATATTATTGCATTAATTATTAAATAATTTAATAAATTTAAATTTTTATGTGATAAAAGTTAAACTGATACATTACAGGAAGGAACAAAAAATTGAAACACATTTGGCGAACGTAACATTACAACGATAAGCCCGCCAAATATGTTTAAATTTTTTTTTCTTTCTCTAATGTATCAATTTAATTTGTTATGAAACGAAATTTTGAATTTACTAAATTATTTAATAATTAATGCAATAATTTTTTTTTCTAATTACAACATGTTTATATTGTAAAATGCTTATGTGAAAATAATTTTATATTATTATAGTGCTTGGTTTTATTTTGTCATTTCAAAAATTTGAAAACCTTTTACTTAAATAAATAAAATATTAATATTGCTTAAACTTGAACTCATGTACTTGGTAGAGTTTTTTCACACGTAATGTTTTTGGTGTGACATATAATATTTGCATATTTTTTACATTTTTTTCGTTTATAAGTAAATTTTTGTTCAATTTTGGAAATATAGCAATTTAGCAATATGATAAGAACCAAATTTATTCCTTTTGACGAGACGAATCGATTGACCTATTGTAAAACCTTTTATAACCAACTATGTTTTAAAATGGATAAAATTTAAAACATTTTTTGTAACTCCCACCTCAAAAGTTGCACTTTTCATGGTTCTAAATTGTGCCTAAAGGCTATTGTTACGGAGATTTCCGTAACAATAGGTCATTTTTAAAGAAATTTTTCCGTGACAATAGGTCATTTATACGGAAAATTTTCCGTAATAATAGTCTATTGTCACGAAAACTTCCAAAGAACTAGCACACATACTTATCTTGCACATGCCTAGTTCTTAGTTTCCGAGTGGCAGGTGGTGACAGGGTTTTTGACACAATACTATTGTGTTCAGTAAAGTTGAATTCACTTTCTCGGATGGGTGTTGCAAAAAATAGTATGTGATACACAAGCGTAAAAATGATTTCACGCGTGTGATTTATGTCACTTGCCTTCGGCTCGTGCTGCGAACATCACACTCGTAAAATGACCTACTTTACGCACTTGTATCATAAGTAACTATTTTTCGTTTATATCAGGAAAAGTTTTTCAATTTTGGGAATATAGCAATATTATAACAACCAAATTTATTTGTTTTGAAGAAAAAAATCGATTGACCTATTATTAGTTCTTAAAAAAAACAACCTTTATGAGGAAGCACAGTTTTCATAAAATGAACGCAATTAAGATAACCCCAACGTGGTAACACCCATTCCCATAGTAACTACTTGGTAGCTGTTTTTATATGTTTGTATATTTTATTTTAAAATTATAAAATTGTAAAACATTAAAAACAAAATAGGAATTCAAAGTTAAAATATTGTCATTTCTGAGTTACTAACATTCGATTCTCAATATTATCATATTCTCAACTCAAAGAAAAATAAGAATTAGGAAATGAAGTGTTAAAAAAAAGGTCAGCAAACGCAGAAAATAGTATATTATGCAACATGTGCGTAAAATGCGGTTTTACACACGCGATCACTACAAGTGGGTAAAACCATACGTTCGATTTGCATACGATATTCTTTGACACAGTGTGCATAAAATGCGTTTTTAAAGCACTCATATTAGTGGGTATGTAATAAACCGTTTTACGCAGTAATATGGGTGTGTAAAAACATATTTTATGCACACTGTGTCAAAAAAGGGTTCAGGTAGCTTGCACTGGATTTTGCAGGAGCATTAAAAATTCGGCCGAATCTACTGTCACTAGATTTCTCCGGCGACCGGAGGTAGCAGGAGCCAAAGTCAATCTTAGGCCCTTCAGCAAACAGGTTTAACAGTAGACCGGAGGACACGCAGTAGCCGTTCATCCCATCTCTACTAATTAATTTTTTTAAAAATATGAACAGCGTTTCTGTTTCTCTCAATGCACTCTGATATGAGGACAAAACTGTTCAATTTTCAACTCAATGCACTCTGATATGAGGACAAAACTGTTCAATTTTAACTGATAATTTCCATCGAGTATTGAGTGATAAAAAACAAATGGATGAATCGTAACTTATAAATTGTCCTAATGAAATTCTTAAACCGAATTTGTAATTAAAAAAGTGTAGTTTTCAGAAAAATCACGTATTACCAGAAATCCTCCTTTCTTTAGATTTAATTTGAATTATTTAAAAAAATTTACTTTGACTTTTAGCTATAAAATTATGAGTTTAGAGAATTTTTGCTTGGCTTCTTAAAGTCTCGATGAACGCTTCTGTTTCCTGCGTGATCGTTTCTAAAGCAGAACGATCAGTACTGGTCCATTGTTGATATGTGAAATTACTAATATTACAATCTTCTAAAACTTGTTTTAACTCTGTACAAATGTCTTTAAAGCCTGCACTTTCCGAGAGAACAATTAAATGAAGGTTCGTCACACATCAAATTTCCTAACACCTCTTCATATGATGCCACAGAGACTTTATCCAAAATACATTTCAGAGTATTCATCATTAATTTGAAATTTTGATGAATTTTGCAGACACACACGACGTGTGTTCTGTTGCTGTCAGCTAAAATGCATTTTGCATGACGTAATTCTGCAAATTTACTAAAACCTACATGAAAATTTGGATACGCAGTTTTAAAAGCCGCATATGCTTCCTTCAAATGACATAATACTAAACGCTTTTGAACTTTCACCTTTTTACCACTCGCTTGTTTTACGGAAACGCAATTTTTCTGTCCAGGCATAACATGACCAATATCATCCAAATGATAAAAATTAGTTACTTGTGCGTGATCAGATTCAGAGAAAGCTTGTGATTTTCTGAGCTGTGGATATGATCCGAAACCGTATTTATTTTAAACGTCTTTAGCTCGTTTATCCAATTTGTAAGTAATGTCAAATTCATTTTTCAATCTTCCTATGCTCCAGCTGATTGAAATTGTCGTTAACCAGTGGATTTTATTAGCAAAATTAAAAGAACCACGAACTTTCTCTTTGATTAAAAACATCATTTCTCCACCAAAATCTTCCTCAACAATCCGGATACTGCTCGTATTCAGGAAAGTGAACAGGCGAAGACGCTTCAGAAATTTTATCATTATCATTATTGTTATCCTCAGTACTTACATTATCAGGGGGTACGGTATACTTGTAAAGGTTAAGTATGCGCAGGAGACACAAGAATTCTTCATCAACAAAAGGAAATTTTTTTTTATTCCTACAGTTACTTCCATAATATCTTTTAAAATACAGCTATGATGACTAAACTTAAACGGGTTGCAACAATATTTTCGTGGCATGACGTTCACTTAAACGAACTGAACAAAATAAATGTTCATAAAACAATTATTATTCACAGACATTGTGATCAAGATTGGTCAAACTTGACACGTAAATGGCTATCTCTTTATAAATTCAAAATTTGGGAACTTTTTAAATCAGACAAAATACAAATACTTTAGATAAAACTCAAATCGAAATACCGGGCGCCAGTTATCCACGGCGGATAACAAAATTTAAAAATTTATCTTTATATTCAGGGAGTGGAGTCTTTTATGAGGAGGAAAACAGCGAAAAGGACCAATTTTCATTTAATTATAATTTGCCTTAAGTACGACATTCGTGGTTTATTTAAATACACCAAAAAGAAAGATTTAATACATTGAAAATAAATTTGCGTGGTTCTCGCCACGTGGCCCGAAGGCGGACTCAACACAATCAAATTCACTTAAAATTAATAGTTAAAATATGCCGATATCAAAGAACTACCGAGGTGACACAAGCAAACAAAATCCAGTTTAAAATTAACACTTTTCATCAAAGGGAAGTAAAAGGCGCACTTTCTAAAAATTGGAAGAAGTTACGTGACGGTTTTCATAACCTCAAAAAGTACTCAATATAAATTTAACCGGTTTTACTAATTGATTTCTACGCGAACACTCACCAAATAAATACAAACTTTACCTCAGACATCGTTGTTGTTCTCCAACAAATTCGTTTTACTTTTCTGCTCGGCGATAAAATCGTCTAATTCCCGAGAGTACTAGAACAAGAGTGATCGAAAAAGGACGCCACCGCAAGAAGTGCGAGGCCCGGAATTCAATTTGAGCAATAGGAGACCAGCGAGTAGGTCACATGACCTCTCGAAGAATATCAATACTTTACACAGACTCAAGACTCTTAAAATTGGGCCTCACGCTTGACCTAATTTCGAGTTAAAGATCAATATTTCTTTATCGATTTCATCTAAATTTACTCAAACCTATTAGGCTTTTCGAAATCATCTAGATAGTTGATCTCACTTTTATTTTTCTAGTGTAATAAAAAATCGGAAACTTAAGACTAAGCGCTAGGTCTGTTGAGCCATAGGTTCGCCCTCCAATTTCAGTCCACTGAGTCCGTCCGCTGCTGCTCTCTACTCGGCTTGGCGGGAGAATATAAATATTATTGGATCTCCCATTTGGTCCCTTCGATATTACTCGGCCTCTCCTCCGACAATTTGGGTCCACTTCTTGACCATAAATCTGTAGATTTCCTCAGACAAATCTCCTCGATAGGATACATGAAAATAATACAATCAAAACCCAATACATTAGAACTTTCTTTAGAATAGAATTACCGAGAGTGCTCCTGTTGAAGAAGTTGTACCCTTGCTCTGGGAATTAAATATCGCGTAATTCATTTTCCCCAAAACTGCCGGGAAGGTGAGTTCACAAAAGTGATGTGGGAAATCTACCACATCACAACACACAGGAAAAACTCAACTGCAGTCTACAGTCTCTGATGGCAAAATTTTCCCAATGTCCCGAAATTCTCTCTACCTGCAAATACAGGTATCATATTTTGTCTTGGTGCTCCGAATCAAGCAGATTCTTTTGAAATAAATAGTGGGAAGCAAGTCCGTCGTTAAGATAATCCATCTAAAATTGATTTGTCAATCGAAAGATTATCGAACGAAAATTAAACTAGGATTTTTTCATTATGCGAGTGATAGCTGATGTCGTTATTCAGTCTTAGTGCTCCGAATTAAGCAGATTCTCTTGAAATAAATAGTGAGAAGCAACCCGGTAAAAAAAAGAATTGATACGATTTGAAAAGAATTAGGACTTTAAATTCGCGTTAATTCGTATAAATCCCGCTTTCTTTACGTTTGAATTCAGTAGAATTAATGAACATGCTAATGAATTCGCGCTGACAAATTCAGACGAATTGACCATAAAATTGACCAATCAGAGGATTCCTATAACTTTATTTAACCCCCACTCCTCCCTTTAGGCCACACTCACCGACCAACCAGATCATCGCCCATACCTAAAGTACTCTACTTTTATTGTATTCTAGAAAAAATAGCATGTTTTTTTTCTTGAAATACAAATACAATCCAGTTTTAAACATTATGGTAGGCAGACTACCATATACTGCCGTGCAAAACAAGTAATCGGTAACTACATTTTTATGAAACTTGAGATTTTGTTATACTTGCGATTGTACAGATTCCTTTTTTCATACGGTGTATAATTTATAATAAAATAATTATAATTGAAGGTTTAATTAACAATTTTATTTCGCCCACATCTACAAAATTTATAGTCTTACAGAATAGAAAACCTATAACTATCAATACAGAAAAAGGAAAAACCTGCATCTACCAGAACTTGTGCAGCTGATCTTCATTTTTAAAGATAGGCTCTTTTTTTACTTGGTTTTAGTTTTCAGAACAAAATTACAGGTTAAATTCCATGCCGAGTAAAAAAAATCCCATTAGGATCCCATTTGCATCCTAGCACAAGTACCACAAAATTACCGGGTATGAGACAAATCAGTACTATAGTCCCAATTGCAGGAAAAATATTTTATAAGTCCAAAAAAAAATTCTACTTAATTCTATTAAAGTACGAAAAATTCCAGCAGAAATGGAAATAAAATACCAGAAAAGTCGACTTTGATTTTTTTTCTCAAAATTTTCACAAGTGCTCATGGGATTTATGTTCCAAAAAAGTTCAGCAGAAATGGAACTAAAGTACCAGAAAAGTAGACCTTGATTTTTTTTCTCGAAATTTTCATAAGTACTCATGAGATTTATGTTCCAAAAAGTCCAGCATAAATGGAAATAGAATACCAGAAAAGTCCACCTTGATTTTTTTTTCAAAATTTTTACAAGTGCTTATGGGATTTATGTTCTAAAAAAGTCCAGCAGAAATGAGAATAGAATACCAGAAAAGTAAACCTTGATTTTTTTTAAAATTTTCACAAGTGCTCATGGGATTTATGTTTCAAAACAGTCCAGCAAAAATGGTAATCAAATACTAGAAAAGTCCACTTCAATTTGTTTTTCAAAATTTTTACAAGTGTTCATGGGATTTATGTTCCAAAAAAGTCCAGCTGAAATGGAACTAAAGTATCAAAAAAGTCAACCTTGATTTTTTTCTCTAAATTTTCACAAGTGCTCATGGGATTTATGTTCCAAAAAAGTCAAGCAGAAATGGAACTAAAGTACCAAAACAGTTTAACTTGCGACCAGTTATTGCTGAATGTTCTTGGGACAAAAGTATGAGAAAAGTCCTATTCGAATTTTTTTGTAAAATTTTCACAAGTGCTTATAGAATTTACGTCCTAAAAACGTTCAGCTGAAATGGAACGAAAGCAACGGAAAGTTCAACTTGCGACCTGCTCTCAATGGACATTTTTAGGGCCAAAGTGCCTGAAAAGTTTCATTCCATTATTTTTTTTTATGCTTATTTATGTTTGAAGCAAAAATTGAACTAAAGTACCTTGAGTTTTTTTCTTCGAAATTTGCACAAGTTCTTGTGGGATTTAGGTCCCAAAAAAGTTCAGCTGAAAATATGAAATGGGACTTTTCTAGTACTTTTGTCCAATTTGTGCTGGACTTTTCTGGTACTTTAGTTCCATTTCTGTTGAAATTTTTTGGAGCATAAATCGCATAAACACTTGTGAAAATTTCGAAGAAAAAATGGAATGAGTTTTTCTGGTAGTGTCTTAATTTTTTCTTGCATTTTTCTGAGAAATGCCGCCCCCTCGAACCTGGCGCCCCGGGAAAATGCCCGGTTTGCCCACGCCTAGAACCGGCGCTGCTCAGAAAACTAATGTAGGGACTATTCTACGGTGGCAAGAGTTGCACCGACCTACAGGATCTCCGGTACCAGCATCACAGTCCAGCCTTCGTTCTGCTCATCCAAGTCAAGCAGCTTTAGGCACGGTTAGCACTTGGATGGGTGACCGAAGATTGAGTTCCCAAAAAGGCGTTTGTGGCAGGATTCACTTGTGGTCAGCCACACTGACGAGTCCACACAAGTGAGTCCGGGACGAAGCGCCGGTAGTCAGAACATGGCTATCTTACCAACTTTTAGAGTCGATTATCAGCATAGGCAACCCCCATAATTAACTCTAAAAGTTGGTAAGGTAGCCATGTTCTGACTATCGGCGTTTCGTCACGGACTCACTTGTGTGGACTCGTCAGTGTGTCTGACCACAAGTGAATTCTGCCACAAACGCCCTTTTGGGAACTCAATCTTTGGTCACCCATTCAAGTACTAACCGCGCCTAAAGCTGCTTGACTTGGATGAGCGGAACGAAGGCTGGACTGCGATGCTGGTACCGGAGATCATGTAGGTCGGTGCAACTCTTGCCAACCGTAGTACAGTCCCTACACTAACTTCATCAGTAGATCGAGCGCGAAAATTTGAATAAGGAATGATGTCTAACTCATTTTGGCCAAAAATTGAGCAACTTGCTATTGTTATAGCATGTTGCTGCTTAACCGACGATATTTGGATATTTCGTGACCTGTAATAACATGTAACTGACGCAATGGCGCAATAACATGGCGAAATCACAAAAAATAAATGAAAGTTAACGTCAAAATTTAGTTACACCTTTTTCTTTCTGTGTTTGACTATAATATATCTGGATATTTCGTATCCTCTAATAACCTGTAACTGGCATAATTTCAAATAACTTCATTAAAAATAAGACTTATTGTTAAATTCTAATCGATAAAGTAAACAAATTTTAATTAAAATATATTTCCGTTTTAAAAAGTAGTATAATTTTCAATGACCGAACAAAAAATATATTTTTACCTATATCTCACTTCTACTCTGAATGTAGCTAACGATTTTCTTGTTTTACACGGTAGTATATACCTTCCCAACACACATGAAAATTCCAGCGCAAAATAAAGTAGCTGTTTGAAGAAAATTTCCTGTTTTATTTTTTCAAAAAATCGATATAGCTTCACTAGTTTTTAATTTTTCTTTGTTTTTCTCAACGGTTTCCAAAGCTTGCGAAAAATTTGATAAAGTCAAACAAGGAAAACCTTAAATTCTCAAAAATTTCCAGAGTGGCATAGTTTTGAGGCAGAAATAAAAATTAAATTTTTTTCTTCTGGAAAAAAAATCAAATGAAAAATTTCTGGTGAGTAGACAATATTGGTACCTATTATTCCTCAAAATTTCAGGAAAAAAAGGGTGAGCTTTTGAGCAAAATTTTTGTTTTCGTTTTTTCTAAAAACCGAAATAGTTTTATTATTTTGCATGGTTTTTTAATTTTCTTCGTGGATTTCGAAAGAGTGAGAAAAAGTTGACAAACTGCAACAAGAAAAACCTTAATATCTCTTCTCTTCTCTTCAACCCATCCAACCTCTCACTCACTTTTTTCCCTCCATCTTAGTCAATCTCACAGTAAAAAAAGGGTATAGACATGTTTCGAGGTCAACTTATACCTCCTCATCAGAGTGAATATAAGGGTGTTACAGGTTAAGAAAATTTTTTTGCTGTGTTAAAGAATGTGCATTTCTTCTATCATTATAACAAAGTTCCTTTTTCAAAAATTTTATAAAACTATCAAACACTTTGTTATATTTTACCAGATCCTTTCTCAAATTAATCGCATCGTTACCGCCCTTCTTTATGAAAAGCATCTCAGTGAATTCTCTCTTTCTCTGATGTCTTCCGTGATGCAAAATTTTAACACCTTCCCAATTGAAATCAAGACCATGTGTTAGTGCGTGTTTGGACAGAACATTATGATACTTCACATTCCCGTATAAATTGCTCTGATGTTTATTTATTTATTTAGCATAAGTCCTTAGAGCTAAATAGACCTCTAGGAACAGGAGATACATATACTATTAATAAAAATACAGTCGCTGGTCGAAGAATATTCTTGATGTTATAGTTATATAGTACATCAGAGATTTTATCAAATTATTAGATAATAAAAAGTGCGAGAGCGAATATGATAGCGTAATTGTGTGAGATTGAAAGGGATTTATATTGAATTAGAATAGCAGAGTTATAACAAAGGTTGCCGCAAACCTTTAAGTCGTGGGATGTAATTGTGTTGTATAAATTAAAATATTAGTTTAGGTATTACATGTGTTTAAGGTATTGAGGCGCTGACTTAGATAA
>JBAGKK010522768.1:0-13098 GCA_037177015.1 Euceroptres primus
TATATATTTAAACATACTGTTTTGAATTTATAATGCAAAAATCTTGTAATTTTATTTTTTTTGCTTTAAAAATTACGAGCAGTATTAAAGAAAAAAAAAATATATATGATATTTTAGTTGCCTCCACTTGAGAACACAATAATTCAAAATTTTAGAAATGACTATTGATGTTAGAGTGTATTCTAAAACTCTTTCTAATCACAGCTAAGTGGAACTAATAATTAAGTGTCAAATCACCTGCACTTTTTAGAGTTGTAAAAACATACTAAGTTGAATCAGAAATTTAAAAAAAATGTATAAACAAAGGTTTTTTTTCATTGACTTTGGGGTCGGTTTCTTAAAAAATTGTCTGAAAAAGAGGGAAACGCTTCGGTCAGAACTAGGGGCCCTCTTCAGTGACAAATATAAATAACTGATTGTACTGGAATAAATGTGCAAAACATAATTAATATGCCATTAATTTACATATATTTTTTAACATGGATCACTGAACCCACTATGTATAGGAATTTTACCAACTTGTAGATATTAAAATCTTGAGTTTAATTTTTAAAATAAAGACGGACACAGTCCTGCTACAAAATAAAAACTGAAGATGAGAAGAAATAAGTTTAAAGTTTAGGCTTTCTGAATGACATGTATGTAGAAACAAAGTTTATTTCGTCGAACCATTCATAACCGACATCAAAACCAGTGAAAGAAAATCTTTTATTTATACATATTTTTTTTAAGGATCGATATAACATTGGGCATATCTTTCAATATGTCACGATTCAATATTGCGTTGAACCTGTCGAAAAAAAATTGAGGCTAGCAACGTAAACGCGAAGTGCAGAGTGAATTTTTCAGTCGAAGTAAACCGATAAAAGCCCTTGCATTCTGCACATCAAACACACACAATTTAGAATGCGAATGCCAATAACTGACGAAACGATCCAGACTCATAGTAGTGGTAGCAGTAGTAATAGCAGTATAGTATTAATAAATCACAGAAAGAGCAATCAACAACTAGAGAAATGAATGCTGTCTGTATATTTGCGATTGATCACTTGTCTAAGCAGAAATAACCTACATTATTGAATTCGCAAGGGGATCTCGAAAGTCGATTCGTATTTCGGAGTCATTAGGCTATATGTAATTAACTTATAGTCCATTAACTAATAGTCGAAAGTTGGTAAATAATGAAAAATCACTTTGTCTAGAAGAATCGAACCTTAATATTGGAAAGGCAACACTTAATTACCATTTTCAAAAGTTTAAACTAGAGGATTTAGAGTTTGAATCTTTATTAAATAAAAGTTGATCTGATTTTAGAATCAGGTCATAAGAATAATGGGATATTAAATAGAATCCAAAAAAGTTATGAATGCTTGTGAGAATGATAACTTTAAAGAATTTAATTCTTCTTGTCATCGTGCACAATCCTTTTGAAATTACTCATTAAGAAACTGTAATCACTTTTGTAGTTCATTTTCAAAAGTAATTATCGCGATGGAGATGTTTTCTTAGAGTCGAGTAAAGATTCATTTTCTACGGTAGTTGCGACGTTAATAAGTTGCTTCGACCAATGTTACAGTGCCTCTGGCAGTAATTTTATGATCCTCAGAGCCAAACCCGAGTTAGCCGCAGCGGCAAAGAATTTCAAGAACAAAAGCTTCCTTGTTTGCATTATTGAATTTCTTTTTTAAACTGATGGCTTAATTGCTTATTCCTCAATTCTAAAACTAACTGAATCAATAATATGCCATTCTTTTAGAAAGTCCCAACTCCAAACAAATATCAATTAATATTATTACAATTTTCTCCATACACTTCCACGAAAATTTATATCTCATAAAAACATTACAGATTTAATAGCAGATATGAATAAGCGAGAAGGAGAATCACTAAACTCGACGAGATTTATAAGTCTATAACTTTAATCTTTGCAAGCAAAAAATCATCCGTAGATAAAGTGTGGCCTCTCCAATGAAAAGATCAGAATTCACGGTTGCGCCGATGAAAAATAAAATTCTGTTCTAATTCCATTCAAAGAAACCAAAGTATGTCGTGTTCAAAAGAATTATACGACGCTGGCTCACATGAGGTGCAGTAAATTTCCACCCGGAATTCATTAAATTTACATTCTGCCAGTGGAAAATGCTCTTTGTAGCCAGGATCTAGTGTTTTTTTTTTAATTTTAGCCAACTGACCGATCGAAGCGGCATAAAATTTAAATAGAAGTCTCGCGCCTTTTTCTCCTATCTAGTTTTTCATGATATTACATTTGCAGATCAAGATTCATTGCCAACGACCCAAACGGGATAAGCATTGCGCGACATCGCACAGAACTTTGGAAACTATAGGGGATAATATTTTACAATCCGTCTCTAGCAGCTCCCTTGAACTCTTGGGAGCAAAGAGGGTTTGGCCAGTCATCAACGATAGTATGGTATAGCGTAAGGTCGTAAGCTAACGTCGTACGGTGCTCTCTGAGGAGCAAAAAAGAGCACATCACGAGGGTAGTGAGTATAGATAGCATAGCATGGTTAGAACTAGTAAGCTTACATACCAACGCCATTGGTCTGCGAGGACGGAAGTTGCACCGCGACACCAAATCCGCGCAACTTCACTGGAGCAGAATTCTCTTTTCCGGCAAGCAGAGCGCACTGCGGCTTCAGGTCTCGATGGATTATATCATTCTCGTGACAATAGCGTAGGGCTTCTAGGATCTGTCTCATGTAGTGGCTGAAATTGAAACACAAGCTTTCAGAATTCTGTGTCAACGTTTGCCTCTTATCTACAGTCCAAAGGCTCTTCAAATGTCATTTCAATCCTTCTATATACCCACTTTTCTCTTTCTAAACGCAAACCTCATCGACTTTTATTCCCGAGGTACATTTATCTCCTTCAAATCAAATCACTACTACCATCCATCTTACTCGACGACGTCAAATCTTATTAAATAAAAAGACAAGATATCCGAGCTTATGAAGCTTGGTTGCAAAAGATATTTTAGTGTTAGTCTCCAAATTAACAAGTTTGTGTTCGTTTCAACTCGAAATCGTATATTTAAGTAGTAGTTTAATAATTAATTTAAGTAATTTTACTATTTCTTACCTAGCAACCGCTTCACTATACACAAATCCGGCTGTTGCACGTCTGACTACTTCGAAGCATAAATCGGAACCGTCCATACTGAAAATTACAATTAATTATTAATAATTCACATAAATTATTCACAATCAAATAAATTCAAATAATCCTAAGGCAAACATTCTAAATTTGTCACATACAAGAAAATGAAGGCAGATCCTTACATACTTACATACTTGAAAATTTCTTTTAATTGAATTACAAGGACAAAACTCCCAAGTATTCTAAGATTATGATTAAAATAAATTCGTACAACACTTTTGAAAATAAAAATGAGTTTTTGTTTACTCAATTTTCTACTGAGTAAACTCTGCATAACTATTAGACGTGAGAATGGTATTGGGTCAAAATCGTTCAAAAGAAGAAAGGCCAACACGTACTATAGTTTTCCTCGGATGAATGCTGGTAGTGAGCATGAAGGATCGTTAGTACGAGAGCAAGGCAGTCGCGAATGAGCTTTTTTCCGCACGTGAAAAGAAACATACTCGGAGGGCCGCATACACATTTCTCGGCCTTCTTTTATTCTTTCGTTCATTCGTTTCTACAATTTTTTTTACTTCTTCTATTACACCGAGTAAAATTGTTTGTTTTTGCAAAGATATAAAGATGAACATTTTTCATAATGAATAAATTTTTAATATTCTGTTAGATATTATTTTTATATTAATGATACTCATGTTATTATCTTTTGTTTTAGAAATTACTTAAGTTTTTATAAGCAAATCTTTATTTTTGCTTTAGAAACTGCGATTAAAGTTGGTATTAATGGCCTTTAAAGAAGTTTACGAAATATAAATCCGAGATATAAATTTAATGTTTATTCCCATATACCAAGTAAATAATTTTGTAATTTTTATGTCAAGATTAATTTATGAACTATATACTTCTACTGCAAAAAATCTTTTTATCATAGTTTTTTGTCTGCGAACTTTAGTTTAAACATTAATAATTAGGACTCTACTTTGTAGATTTCTATTTAAAAAGACAAAATATCTGCTTCAAAAGAAGAAATGGGGCAGTGCAGATATATGAAACAGAATAAAAAAAAAACTCGGGAGTTAAGTAGTGTCACTAATGGACAAATTAGGTTATACAAACAAAACCATAACGTTGGCAGAGATTTAAATAAAGCTCATTTACGTCAAGGTCAATGAATGCGGATCTAGATTTACTGCAAATTTTCTCAAAAGTTCCATTCTAGCTTCAAAGCTTTAGCTTTTAAAACATAAATAAAGAAACATTTTAGAAAATTAAAATTACATAATTCCTTTTTCGTCATTTCGGCATTTTCATTTGGCTTTTTCTCGATCTCATGACGAAAAGCACTGTATTTGCCATGTCCAAACGAAAATTTTGTCTCGAGCGATTAAATCCCTCGGCTTCGCCTCGTGATTTAAACTACTTTCTTGACAAAATTTGCGTTTAAACTTGGCGAATAATGTACTATTATCAGTTTAAGTTTGCAAAAAATGCTAAATACTCACTACTCGAAAACCATATAAAGCATGCCTTCGGAACTGTAGGTTTCAAGTAATTCTACTATGTGTGGATGCTTCAACATGTGACATATTGTAGCTTCTCGTTTCAAATCTGCAACACATAGAAAAAAGCTGTAAATCTCGTACCCATTAGATAAATCATACTTAATTGCCTCTCTCGTATCTAATGTGTCCACGCAAATGATTAATGACCAATGAACAAACGCGCCCACTAAATTGAATTCCAACTTTTATATTTTAATCGACTATATACCTATTTGATTTTCTAATACTGGAATTAAATTTTCAAATCAATTTATTTAAATGGGTCCTCTTTTACAAATTTAGACTAACTTTAGTAAAATTTGCTCAAGGTAATTCTCAAGTCAAAATTCCTACTATCCTCAGAATCGAGAGTTGATCCTTGGTTATTGGCTCGTTTATCTCGATAGATGGCAATAACTTATGATATGATCGGATTATCCTAGCGTCAACATTCTGATGGCCCTTTCAAGGTCCATTTAAGGCTATCAGCTAAAGCCGACGTACGACTATCGTTCATGGAAATTTATGGTAGTGCAACACCCATTGTTAGCTCCTTGTCCAGGCGCAGTTCAAAATAGACTAATAGTCAAACAGGTACAGTGAAATCCCAACAATCTTTTTCTAACTAACAATAGCCCTTATCCCAGCCAACTGCATAATGGACCATGTAAATTGGCTGTGTGACGTGTGGCTAGTAAAACGGGGTGACTGAAGGCTCGGTTTGTTTCTAGCGGGCGGAAATTAATAGCCCGTTGTCGAAATGTACTCACCCGCTGTGCTGAGTCCTGGACTCGAAGTGAACTTTGCCACATCGACGATTTTTACGGCGAATGTCTGCCCCGTTTGCCGATGAATGCATTTTCGAACTACGCTGAATGGTCCTCTGCAACAATAAACAAAAATGTATATTTAAACAATCAGAGGAGCCAAATTTCAAGATTATTTCTTAATTAAACACCGAGGTCTAAAAATGGAACAAAACGAGATTTTTTATGCAAACCTAGAATTTCAAATATCGACATGTTCAACGTATATTTTACAGTTTGCAAATCGGTCATTTTCAACTTTAGTAAAAAAAAAACTCCAATACGCCAAACAAAATATTTTTTGGATAAGGTGATATTCAAGTTCCTTAAATCTTGCGGTAAATCGACATCAATTTTCTTTGAAGAATTTCTTCTAGTGCAAAGAAAAACTTGGATAATGAATGTTCCAATTACGTGACATTGTCAAGAAGGGAAAATGATGATGCAGTGAAGCAGTCGACAACCAGTATTGAAAACATAAATAAAATCTAGGTCGTTTAAATTGACAATCATTAAGACTCATTGGTTATCTATCAAAGTAATTTCTGATTAGGAAAGAGGGTCTAACGCAGCCAGAATCGTGAGTTTAATCAAGACAATCTGGAGTAGGATATTCGGAATTTTCGACGATGGGTGAAACCTCAAATCCATTGGAATTGGAAGCAGCCCGCGTACCTTCTCTATATTCCCGTTGTTTCCACATTATTGGACATCCGCTGGATAGACACGTCGACCAGGAACCACGAGGAATGGGGAATTGAACTCGATAAATGGGATTATTAAGAGCCCAAGAGAAATAAATAATGTTCCGCAACTCGGAGGCTTCGAACTTTCATGTGTCTCGAATCTTGTTACACGTTTGGAACACGAATAGTGGTGAAATATTGTTGACAGGTCTTCTCCCCAAAGCTCTTTTCGATTGCTAAAACTTCTCACCTCCGATGGGGCAGAAATGTTTCTACTCGTCAACGGTACTGCAAACTTTTCAGCTACAATAGAGAAGTTAATATACAATTCATCTTAGATGGATTAGGTAGTTGGAGAAGTTCCTAGGGAATTGGTGTAAAATGAGAGAAGTTTTGAACAACTAAATTGCATTGGGAATATCACTGGGTTTTAAAGCCTCTTGTGAAGATGCCACCTAAGATAGTTTTATTTTCTGTAAACGAGCTTTTAATGCAAGTTGATAGAAATTAAAATGAAGAATGATCAAAAGTATTTATTATTTTTTACTCTCACATAATTTGTTAATTCGTTAAATGAAAAAGACCAAATGAGATCTTTTTAAATTTACTAGTTAAGTAATTTTCAAAATCCGGTGGGTATACATTTTACAACCTGTATTTTTAACTCAGTGCCTATAATCTTTTTCTAACAATTCTTCACAGTTTTCACTTGCGATGGTTTGACCACAAATTGAATAATTGGTTATAGGATCAAGCTTCATTATATAGAGGCAGGCACGTCTATTTACACGCTTTTCAATCTGACTATAGCAGAAAGCGTTCAATGCTTTATTTGAAAAAAGCACCGTTGAATGGAGTGCAGTGCTTTTTCAGATAAATTAATTCATTAAAACAAATAAATAACTTTTAAATCATAAAGGGTAAATAAAAATTTCATATCTAATTAAAACTACATGGAAAATGAAAATACATATGGGCATATCTCAGGAACCTTTCACTATTGTGTCCCTCAAAGATATCTAGGTAATTTTAATAAATATCAAATTAATTTTTGTTTCAAGGTATGTATTATAGTGTACAGTATACTGCACAAATAGTTTTAAATAGATTTATATAGATAAAAAATAATTGAAGTTTGAACGTTCCATTTTTAATAAAGTCAGCTTGTCCCGATCCACATTTTCATATTCAATACGAGCCAAATCACAGGCTTCAAAAGGATGTCCCTCGAATTTTGACATTTCGACCGTAACGCTTATATTTCCAGACTTTTTGTAAATAAGCCAGCTCACACGCGATAAAAACTTATTGAAACTCAAAATTTAAGTAATAATAGAGGGTAAGGGCCAATCTAAACCATTGTGCTCATTTTTTTTTAGAGGAATCATAATTTTAAAAAAAATTGTATGCGTACAAAATTTAAAAGCGACCGTAACACTCATGATACTCTGAAATATGATCAGAAGTTTTGGAAAAGTTTATAAATACCTTCTCACGGTTGTTCTTCAGCTTTCTGTGATTGTGCTCAAGGAGCAAATACTTAATTGCTAACTTGTAGCAGAAAATTATAAATCGATACGGTCGACTGTAACGGTCAAGTTAAAAAATTAAAATTTATTCAATGTGAAATTGCTCATTTACATGTCTCGAGTGACGTCACGCAAGCAAAATGTCATATTTTTGGTTACTTCAAAGATAATTTTTAACGTCTTTTATTATATTTTTAACTAATTTTTAATTGTACATCTTCACATTCCTTAAATTTTTCGTAATTAATTACCCAATTAAGTAATTTCCTTTCATAATTTTATTTTCATTTTCTAATTTTCAAATTTTCGTCAACCGACCTTCAAATGTTTTTAAATACAAATCAAATGTCGAAAGATCCGTTTCTTCCACAAAATTAATTTTTTTATTCTTTAATAACGATTTTAAGACAATAGTTATTGTCTGTCCAACTGCAGAATATGATTTTTCTAGGACTTATAGATAATATAGAGAAATTCCCAGTGTTGTGCTTACAGAAATTTTGTCGTTTACTTTTTCATTGAAGAGTGAAAGGTTTTTGAGATATGCCCATATTCAAAGTCGAGTTTTCAATAAAGAACGTCTCTTAACGCATTAAAACATTTACATGGATGTTTAGTCGTTCAGTTTCACGATTCTTGGCTATTGTCCAAGAGTATGACAACAGTGTATCTAGATATCTCGACAACAGTAAACGTCGTCGTTATTTGGAAATTGAAAGGAAGAGGGAAAATGAGATAATGAAAGAAACAAAACAAAAATTCAAACACGATGAAACATTGACAAAAAGCTGAAAGTGACATCCATTCTTCCTTAGAAAATGGTTTAAATAAAATTGCTTTCATTCTGACCGTATCTTTTTTCTTTTGTCGTTCTTACTCTCTTCATACTCGTAAGTTTGCATCCCTTTAAAATTTAAATTTCCAGATATAAAAATAATTGTTAAATTGAATATAAATATTTTTTATTAGAATTATGTTTCTAATTATTTTAGAATATTTAAAAATCGAATAAAACTGAGGAAGAAATATTTTAAATCAACTTAGTCCAACAATTTTGGAATGAAATAATTATTTTAATTTAATTTAACTATCTCATTACTAACCCTTTCAGGCACACATTTTTTTATGTGAGAAAACAATTTTTCCTGCGTCTAATGACTACTTTAGGATCTAAAGAAACAACAAAAATGAATATCAGAAAATCGAAAATTTTCGACATTTTCAAATTTTTTTCTCGCAAACTAATAATTATTTTTTCATCTGAAAAACAGCATATAGCATCGCAAATTTTGAGGAAGTAAAAAAATATTTTTTCAATCTGATAGTGCTAAAAATAACTTAGTTATACATAAAAAACTGCAAAAACAAAGGTGTATCATATATGATACGCTGTGCATCAAAGGGTTAAACCAAATACTTCATTACAGAAAAAAATTTCTAAATATTAACCAATCAAACTACAAATTTTACGGGTTTCGATAATGGAGGAGGTTAATATTGTATTGCAAGAACAGTTTATCAAGAAATGCAGGTTGTTTGCCCTACATTACTCAGAATATATAAAGCCTCCTCTGATAAAACATGGCATATTACAATGAGTTTACTGTTTAATAGGTACAAACTTTTGCATAGCACACATTTCACGTTTTGAATTTATTTAGACGAACTTCACTTGTAGAAATTAAAAAAAATGTAAATTATTTCTCCTTCCGTTCCTAAAAATATTTTTATCAGACTTAATAATTATTACTTTAAAAATCATAATTACTGCAATTAGTTTATAAATATCTCAGAAATTACTGCGAATTAACAATTATCATTTAAAAGATACTATATAGATATTTAAAATTTATTTTTGTGCAGAAGTCGGTTTTCCTCAATAAAAAACATATTAACCATTTTTACGAGAAATTTCAACGCGTTGAAAATTGATTTAACATTTAACTTTATTTAGACAGGTGTTGTAGATTCAAATTTTATGAATACATATACATACATATAAATTTAAACAGGGATAAAAAACGTAATTTGCATCAACTATCGAAAAATATTTGTAACATATTGTCTCATTTAAAAAATTGTTCCCAGCTGTATAAGCAGTATTATCAATTAAACAAACATAAATTAGACACCGTCTTGTAAAAAGAGTGCAATGTTTCAAATATATCATTTAGTACTGAAAATTGTGCTGTTCAATTTATTTTGTGGCTTTTGTCCGACTTGTAATATGTTCTTTTAAATTACAAAACCAATTTAATTCTAGAACAGTAATCTGCTGCAAAGTTTTATTATACTTTTAATTTCCTGAATTATTTTGTGAAAAGTATAATTTTTTCAAAACAAGAGAACTGTTTTTAATGAAAATGTTGAAACCAACCCTACTTTTATCATTCATTCTTACAGTGTGTAGTGGCCGTAAGTATTGAAATCTTACCCAATTTCCACATTATTGTGTATTCAATATTCGTAAAACATTTTATCATTTTCTGTATGATATACTATTATATTTCCAAACAATTATCTTTAATTAATACCAGTCTTTCAGCTTTTAAAATTGTTTTTATTTATTAAGAATTAAAATTTGTTTGACAAAAAATCTGAAGTTTCTACACTTTTTAACAAAATAAATTATAAGAGTAAAGCTCAATTTGATTTGTATCGATTAATTATACTTTCATTCAGGTCATTTGCAGTTCGACTGCTCCTATTTGAAACAACGTAACTTATTTTTGCGCATTGTCAGACGGATCGCAGACGGGCGTCTAGTCTGTCCCGATTGCAGCGCCTGACTTACGTCCATCTGACAATGTACAAAAATGAGTTACATTGTTTCAAATAGGAGCAGATGAGTTGTAAACCCCTATGTGCTTGGAGTTCTGGACGTTGAAATGAACGAAATTTTTAATTGATTTCATTTTAAACTCAAATTTATTTTAAAATATTGACTTATTATCTAAGAACCTAATTTAATGATAAGAAAAGTTCATGATGTTTATTTTATTTAAAAAAATGTTTCGCTCAATTGAACGTTCAAAACTTCAAGTACATAAACCCTTTGCACAAATTACAAAATAAAGAAATCAAATTAAAAAATCAGAAAAATTATAGAATTCTATAGGTATTTTTTATATTGACGGCACTTAACATATGTGACATTTCTCATCAGGAAGTCAGAAAACACTTTGCTTTTTGATGTACATTGTCAACAATCAATTTATAAAATCTAAGATATTGAATTTAAGGAAATAAGATTGCAAATTTCATTTTTCGATAATATTATATAAATAATGTTAAATTAACTTCAAATCATAACAATTTAAAAAAATATTTTCTCCTTTTCTCGATTTCACTATATGTATAAGTACTTATATGTATAACTTTGTGCAATGAATTTTAATTTCATATTAACTTAAATTAAATTCGTATATGGTGACCACAAAATCTTATTTTAAAAATTTCCTCCTCCCGATCGACTTTCAGAATTCCCTCACTCTCTCCTCATACTAAAATTTCTGGCACTACTATAGTTCTAAACATAAACCTCTATTTCCATTTCATAAAGATTCACCCCACTATCTTTTCAATAACTCGGACCCATGCTTTTCAAAATAAAAATTATTAACAGTAAATTTTCTATTTCAGAAAAAGGATGCAAAATATCAATAGATTATGAAACAGGAGATCTGAGAGACCCACAGCCTTTGATTCTAAATAGCTCTTATGAAATCCTGCATCCAGATAAAACAGGTATATTGGCTTTCTCTAGAGGACAATCAATTTTGCTAGCCTGTCCAGGTAAAAATAATGGTTTCAACGTTCCTCTGAAGTCACAGCAGATTATTGAAGCCTCTTGTGTTCAAAGCAAACAATTTAAAGTAGACGGAAAATCCTACTTATTTAATTTATTCACCTGTAAAGGGAATTTGAAAACCGTAGTTAAAAAAAGAGGATCTTGTCTCGATAATTTCTCGAAAATTCAAATTGGATATAAGGTTTCAGAAACCTTTATTCCTGTAATAGAAATCTGTCGAGATGATACAACTGACGAATCATATTATGCAAAATCGAAAATGAGTAGAAGCATCGGCGGGAGTCAACACAACAGTCCTAGACCTGGTTGGATTTCCCAAAATATGTTTCATGGTAATAATATAGATGCATTTTACAAAAAGAAGCATCAACTGAAAATTTTGGGAATGATACTCAACTCCAAAGAGCTGGCTCAAAAATACATGAAAAAGAGTCAACTAATTCGAGGACATTTAGCACCAAAAGGAGACTACGTGTACGGTTCAGAACAAAACTCGACATTTTCATTTGCAAATGCTGCCCCACAATGGTCGTCATTTAATGGTGGTAACTGGAAGCACATTGAAATAGCCGCTAGGAATTTTGTGGTGGACAATGATTTAAAAGTAATGATTTATACTGGAGTTCATGGACAAATTACACTTAGAGATGACAAGAACGAAAAACAACCGATATACTTAAATATTGACGAGAATTACAATAAGTATATAAGAGTTCCTAAATTTTTTTGGAAAATTATCTATGATCCAGTTCGTCGTCTAGCACTTGCTATTATTGGAGTCAATGATCCTTTTAGCAAAGAAATCACGAAAGACATGTTCTTATGCCAAGATATTAGCGACAATCCAAATGTTGCTTGGCTGACAAAATCGTGGAACAACAGAATGGAAATTTCACGAGGTGTTTCTTACGTTTGTCAATATGAAGAATTAAAGAAAGCCGTGCACACAGTGCCAGATCTAAAAGTGAAGGGTGTTTTACGCAATTGATATTGAATATTGTTTGGACAAAGTTAATTCTCTTAAATACCTGAGAAACACCAAGCACACATTGGTGAATTAAGTTTTAAAACTTAAAATTAAAGTAAACATGACTTCTTTTACTTACATTGTAAGATCATTTATATTTAAAACAGAACTTAATTAGTGTTAATTACCAATGTCACAGGTCCATTAACACAATTGTCATATTGAGTATGACCTATATCACAATTTAAGGCTCATTTAAGGCTAACTCAATGCTGTATTGCGAAATTTAGAGCTCCACATTTTTTATAAAAAAAAGGTGATTGCGCTGACTTACCGTTAAGCTGGCACCACCGTACTATAAAACTCCTTAAAAAATAATTTAACACATTTCTGATAATGCAATAATTTAAGGCTCATTTAGGGCTCCTAAAATATCAAAGACCGAAAGTCGTCAGATTTTTTTTATTTATTTTTTTTTAAAACGTACTGTGATGTGCCAGCTTAACGTTATGAAAAATACCACAACGTGTGAATAAAATCAAATTTGACCCCCCACATAATTTAAGGCTCATTTAAGGCTCCTGAAATACCAGGAGCAATGTTTTAAAAACTTGTTTAAACAACCATTCTTTAAACAATTT
>JBAGKK010522779.1:0-13098 GCA_037177015.1 Euceroptres primus
TATATATTAGAAATTATAAAGATTCTGTTGAATATAGAACATTCCTCAGAATAGACAAAGGATGTCGGACGGAGAATTGATTTTTGTTAAGCTCTTGGAGGGCTACTGCCAATCTTTAAGAACTCTAAACCGTGAAGACTAATTTCCATATAGAATATATAGGGCGGTCCCTAGAAAACTTGTACCAAGTTTAATATGACCTTCTTTATTTCGAGATATCATGAATTTTGCCAATGTACTAAACATATATGGGTAATTCTCCACAAAAAAAGTCACTTTCGCTTCCCCGCGCAATAACTTTGAGAAAACATTTTCAATCATTCTAAAATTTGGAAGATTTATTTTTCTTTATCACATTTACTTATATCACAAGCGAAATATAATATAGTATGCTGTGTAAATTTGTTACATAAGTCTAAATACCCAAAAAATAAACTTTCTCTATTCCCCAAATGCAAGGGATCAAATTTAGGAAAGTTTATCGTACGTAAGATGAGTATAATGAATATTTTGATTGTTACCTTTCGAAAGCTTATCTCAGCAACTACGATTACATGCTAGATATGTTTAATTAAACATATGCAAACATAGTTAGAAACTCGTTTAAACAGTTTCTCCGAATTCTTTGTTAACGACCAGAGATTACATTTGAATAACTTTTCGACTATTCTGTTGAGTTTTTTAATTAATAAAATCACAAATCTTGGATTATTAGATCCACATGTTACATCTACGTATGATTTCAGAGTAAAAATGGCAAGATTTTCATTTAAACCAATATAAAATAAGATAAAATGTTACGTATTTTTTATTAAGTGTTAACTCCGGTTGTGGGTAAATCGGTCACTTTTTAGCAAATGAGTCAATCATAATATCTGTTTAAAGAAAGTAGATTCGAATATATTACCCATAGAATAGTTTAATTCCTTCAGTTTTAAACTATAGTTTGCGCTTTTCTACGGTTTGTAAACTCCGGTCACCAAATATATCAAACCAGGTGCGGAGCACATAGATTTTAGACCCAGCTTGTTTGAGATTCTAAATAGACATATCAAGAAATATAACTCGCCTTCAAGTTAATTAAAAATTAATTATTTTTAATTTTTTAACTTATTGAATTACCGTAGAGTGGGGCTATTCGCGCATTGTGGGACTAAAAGGTATAACTCACTTTAAGTATGCTTTTTAATACGATAATGAGAATAAAAATAATAATCTCCTAGCATATAAGATTCTGAAGGATTTCTATTTTACTGAAGATGAGGGTGGAATTTTATGCGACCTCTGTACAAGCATTAAAAAATGTTTAAATATGTGGGTGCACTTTAAGAATTGTGCTAGACCTCTAAACTTTGTATCAGTTCAATAGTTTAAAAGTAATAAAAAAGTCTTGGTTACCCGTATTTTTCTTCATAATATTATCAGAAAGTATTCTCGAATAGTTAAATAATAATCTTAAATAGAAATTAAGGATTAAAAAGTTGTCTTATTAATTTAAAACATTTTAAAAAACAATAGTTGAAGAGTGGCAGTACAGAACTAGATAACCAACAAAATGTGAATTTTTCAGAGGAGCGAAAAAACATTCTGTAAAATCGAAATCACCATTTAAAGATAAAACAAAAGTCTAAAATTCGAGCAACCTCGGCTGCGGATTTCGATAAAATCTGCAATTTCAAGTATACAAAAAAAATAAAAACTTGCTCCCGAGATATTGAGTTGCTGAATACGGGTGAACAAGGCTTGATGTGAAAAAGTTTGCCAATTCTGAGTTTATCAACCGAGAATTTTGAGGGTACAATTTTTTAGGTTTTCAGAATCTGGTTTGGATAGCGATGAAAAATCGAATTTTCAATTTTTTTACAAAAATAAAAATTCGCTCCCGAGATATAAGGATGCTGAATGAGACTAAAAAATATTTTATTAAGAAAATGATTCTGTTCCGAGAAAATCAAGATTTACTGTGGCGGTATCGCACTGTGACAAATAATTTCTCGTTGAAAGACTGATAAAAAAAGAAAATTATATATTTTTTATCTTAAACTTTAATAATGTTAAGATATCATATTGTTTAAAGAATATTAATTTTAATTAATATCAAACTTCTTTTTTTAAAATGGTATTTTTGGAAAATTCAATTTTACAATTTTTGCAACTAAATAAAAAACTTTTTAAATTAATTTTTGCCGGAAAAACCTTCTTTAGGATGCATTTATGCTTTTCAAATTTTCTCAGAATTTCTAAATTAAAATTGTAAAAGTTATTTCTATAAAACATTCGGTAACTTTATGTGCCATATTTGGTACAGTGGGCACTAAAAGAGTTAAAAATAAAATTTCGAAGAAATCCTTTTAGCACAACATGTTTTTGATTTTTTAAGAATTTTTTATACAAAGACCCCATTTTCCACACAAATGTTGGTTATCTAGTTCTGTACTGCCACTCTTCAGTTGTACCTATCTAGAAGGTCAGCGGTAAAAAAAGGTACAACTTTTCAACAATGATAATTAGTAAGTAGGAAATGATTCTAAAATCTGAAAATAATTGAGTCCTCTGCCTGTAAAAATGAAAAACCTGAAAAAAATTGTTTTGAGCGTAAAGTTTAAAAAAAACTCAAAAAATACGTAAAAGTTGTACCTAATAACCCCACTCTACGGTACTTAAAATTATTTAAAAATTTTTCGAAAATTAAAGATTTTATTTGAAATTTGAAATCCTAAGCCTAAAACGTTTTCGGAAATGAATTTTCAGTGAGATCGTGTCAAAGATGTAAATTCTGAAAAATTTCTGATGATAATTTTCGAAAATCTTGAAAATAAACACCTAAAAATAATATTTAAGCTCGAATATTTTCAGGACTACTCTTTTTTGATTTAATGAACTATACTAATAAAACGAAAAGGAAATTTTAAATATTTTTTTTTAAAAAGTTACTCTTGTCAAAAGTGCCCTGTTTCTGAAGAAACACCCATATCATGTATGGGTGCTTCATGTATGGTGCTATAGTGTATTTCACTATAAAAAGTGAATATAGGTTGATCGTACATAAAGGTATCATAAAGGTTGATCGTACATTTATTCAAGAAAAAAGTTTCTAAGAATTAAGATCTCTTTTAGAAGAATTTATCACGTTTCTGAGAAAGTAGACCGAAAACATGTCTTGAGTTATAACTGACATAATGGGGATAAATTTTCCACCTCATCGCTAACACTTGCTTTGCTCCCATAAAAACGCACATCCTTTCCAAACTGACTACAACGACCAGTGCGTCGTCAGCAGAAATGATGCGATCAACCCCATTACTTTTTTATGTCCTACGGGCAAAAAGTGTCGTTAGGCTTTTAACTACTCTTCGACACATTTCCTTTCGTTATACGTCACAACAAACTTTACTTCAATCTACCATCTGGAAACTTAATTAATTATTCACAATGATTTACAGAATAAAGTTTTGTATATGAAAAGTATAAGAGTATAAAAGTATAAAAGTAATGAAAAGTATAAAATGCAAATGCAAATGCATTTTATACTTTTGGACAAACATTTTCAGTGACTGGTTGTAAGCTTTATAAAAGAGGAAAGTTTATTAGATAATTATAGGTTTTTTTCTAGAAGGTAAACCAATTATTTAGAGCGCATCTCGTGACTGAAAGAAAGCCGTAGAAGTTTCACAAAAATTGATCACCCTGAGTGAGAGGGGCGCTCGCATCGACGCGCGTCTCGTTTACGTTCGCTTTGGATTCTACGGTCTGCCCAGAACGAGTAGTCAGCTTCTATTTAACTCCGACCCGCCCTTATCCGCTTACGTCTCTGATACACATTTTCTTTTCTTCACTTTAATCGACGATCGTCCTTTTAAAAGCCACTTCCGGTTCCGGCAAGGGTCCATTATAAACCGGTTATCAGTGAACATCATGAAAAATTCAACGCGATTTTTGTGAATGATGTGTTTATATTCATGGATCTTACACCTCGAACTAACCACGAGTTTACGTGAATGTAATTACAAGCGTGCTAAATATTCTCAGATATGCAGACTCAAAGTTGACTCTAAAATTTCGTGATCAAGTGAACTCTCATCGAATTATAAAAACAAATTAACCAATCGTAATTTAAAATTACTTTCAAAAACCCCTCAGCGGTTGTGAAAGTTTTAAATGGGGAGAATTTTAGTTAATTCGGAGGCTCTAAATTCGTATAAAAATATTTTCAAGAGGGACAATAATAATAGTAGAAAAACAACAATAAATCCCGTTGTTCCTGTATTCACGGTCTTGTGAAATCTTGTTAACCAATTAGCTTCACCTTCTAATTAGTACACTCTCCGTGAAACAAAAAGTATCCTTGACTGACAAAAATAAACAGAAACTGCCCTTTATTTAAGACGTACTTTCAATCCTACTAAAAAGTTTACAAATTGTGATTATAAACGTGCACATAAATGATAATGCAACGTTAAGTACGGAATATTAATGGGTAAAGTTTTTAGTTTAAATACTGAAATGTGTCAATGATGAATTTTCAAAATGAAGGACGAGAGAGTCGAACTTCTTCAAGTGTAGAGGGAAGAGGGAAGATTGTCGACGAAACGGAAGTTTCGTCGGCACGTGCAGAAAATGTGTAAAGGAAACAGTGAGAATGGGCCAGGACTGGTGCGCACGTAGAAGAAAACGTACGAGCAGTGGATGCTGTCCATGTGGACCACGTGTTCATCCTTCAAGTTGGTCAGTCACCGTACGATCTTTCTAAATTCTCTTTCAAAATTAATTCTTCAATTTTATTTTATTTCATACATTTATTTCGAAGAATAATTTGGGATTATTCCCAATAGTTTGGAGTGTTACTACTCACAAGTTTTCTGTTTTATACTTAAACAAATCTAAGCAAACTATAAAACAAAGTTTATAGCCCTCACAAAAAATATATCTCTCACTCTAAGAAATAAAACAGTTAAATGCTTCAAATAAATTTGTATCCACAACTAATGTATTGTTTTGTAACAGAACACAAATAAATTAAAATTCCTTTTACGAAGGAAAGTTAACTGAACCCGATTTGTACTAGGAAAAAACTTGAACAAGAAGATAAATTCTTTTTAAAGCTTTTCAACGAGGCGGAAAGCCCCGAAGAAATTTTTTCCTTGGAACAATTCCCTGAATTAAGCTTGATGAAGGTGATTTTCATCCGGGCCCTGTCAGCTTAATATCAAAATTTACTCCACTCCTCAATTTGTGACACTGATTTAGGTAATTACGCCTCTCATAATAACTTTCCCTATCAATTCTAAACCCTAAGTTCTGCAATGAAAATGAAAAAGACCTGCGTTTCCGTAATAACTTTCCCTATCAATTCTAAACCCTAAGTTCTGCAATGAAAATGAAAAAGACCTTCGTTTCCGCATTCGGGTCATGCACGTTTGTGTGTCTCATTTATATATCTTCCTCCAATTGGTTAAGATTCAAAAGTTGAAAAAATTATCGTCTCAGATCACAAGGAAATGAATGGTGCTTTAGCAATAAAATTATACATTCCGTGACTACAACCGACACAACTTTAAAGTTCAAGGTTTCCTACGGTGTGCTTTGTTTTGTATGAGTAACTTTTTCTGATAACACTTGACCGTTGGAAACATAATTAATTATTTTTATATACTATTTATAGATACAGAAAACCAATATTGCAACTATTATTACCGTAATTATTGTTACCTTCTTTTTTTTTTATTCACTTTAAAGCAATTATTTCTCGTAGAGCTGAAAGATTAACTGCTGAATGATGGACATACAAGATAAGTCTACTTTCACTAAAGTTATTCCTGTAAAGAGGATGATTACGGATCAAGAAGTAGTGGCAATTATAATGCTTAAAATCTGTTGATAAAGAAAAGCGCCTTGGACTAAAATTCGATGATAAAGTTGAAGTGCTTCTTTCTTTCAGACCTGAAATAAACTTGGCTTCTTTTCAATTAAATATTAATCAATCATAAATAAAAGTCGACTGATTATTACACTATTTTTTAAATGGGAATCAATGGAGCGTAAATGCAATTATACGCGAAGATAAAGCAAACATTGTACTCTCCAATTTCTTAAGAACACGTCTACTTCAAAGGCTTCGTCCAGAGCTAATTTTCTTCAGTGCAACTAACGTTAGGAATATAATTTATATTCCCTGAATACCAACGCTTTCATACACGCATACTCTTACGAATTCATTAGTAAACTATGAGATTTTCTGAGGCACGCGACCCTAAACCCACGTCATTGTTTCAACAGTATTCATACTCGTCACAAGTGAATACGTCACGCTTGCAAGTACAGAACAGAAAATTAGGTCGGGTCAATCCCTGCATCTTTTCTTTACTATATGCGATTTCATTGCTTTTATATATGTGTATCTTCTCAAGAATGACACTCTTGTCTGGACCTATTTTAGGAACAAATTTATTCTTGTCCCATTAGAATAAACAATACGTAATTACGTTTCGATATCGGCGACATTAGTTTCCAAAAAAAATTAACTTAAAATATTCTACTCTTTTAGGAAAGGTGTTAAAATTTTCGTTATTACTGATCCAAAAACTTAACACCCTTCCTAATTTAAACATTCCAGGCGAGAGACTTTAAATTAGCTTATCGCTAATACTAATTAAATAGTTATTTGAATACTTAAAATTGTTAAAAACTTTCCAAAATCATGACTGCTTTAAAAATAAATTATTTTCAACTAATTATTTCTGTGTACTTCGGAGAAAATGTTTCGGAAACGGTAAAAAAAGATGTACTTAAATTTAAACTTTAGCGCAAAATTTAATGAAACAAAAAATATCATGATAAATTTTTACGTCAAATGCTTTTTTTTATCGATTACCAGGAATGTTTTCGGAATTCAACAGAAATAATTAATTGAAAAAAATTTATTTTTAAGTGAGTAATAATCTTATAAAGTTTAAACAATTTTAAGTATTCCAAAAAACTATTTAGTTAGTATTAGCGTTAAGCTAACTCAGAGTCTCTCCCCTGGTTGACAATCGTAACTTCTTTATAATTATTTTCTTTTTGAAACCTAAAGAAAATGGTTATGTGAATCCACATCCTTTAAACTCAAAAATTTTTCAACTTTAGATAAGAAATTAACTTTTTTTATAGAAATACTCTACTCAAGAATGACTTCTAATTGAGGCCATTGATGGAAAAAGGGCCCATAGCCTATGTAATAACATGGAGTTATGAGCCCTTTTTCCATCAATGGCCTCAATTTTAATCAGAATTGAAAATGTCCATATATTTTATTACAGTAGAGTACAAGTATTTATTGAACTTTTAGAATAACTTCTGAAAGAACAGATTTGAACAAATAATAGCAACATACAAAATTAAATGTAATAATATGGTACATAATTAGTCAAATTAATATATTCTAATATTTCTCCTTAATGCATTTTCAAAGTATCGCATTCTAATTCACCGAGTCTGACTCAGCAATTATATTTAATAGAAGAACTTTACTTAATTTCCTACGTTCCATAAATTGCTTTCTACTGACCTTTTAACCTGTGACGAAAGAGCATATTTGGTTATATTTGAAAGATCGATATTTAATTACAGCTAAATTGACACGTAAGTATAGAAGCAGTAGTAAAATGTAAAGCTCCTTTTCACAGAATATTGTATCGACAATAGACACTGGAAGTACCCATGCCATTGAAACTCAACTGAACTGTCGGTGATTTGAAATTTCATAGTTAGGATACTGCTTGACAATAGCTGATATTAGATTTCAACGATTCATTGTTTAAAAGTTGTTAGTTTAACAAGTTTGAATATTATTGAACAAAGTTATAATTGCATTAGAAGAGTCCTAATTAGTGCAAAAATTATAATTGGAATTAGGAGAAACTGTAATATAAAGTTAAATTTATTTATCCCTTCCAGCACTTCTTAATCTCACAGAAATTACGATCTCAGAGTTTCAGCTCAACGTAGGATGTACTGAAAATTAAAAGCTGTCACTGGTAAAATGTCTTAATTACGACATGTCTCATCTAAATAATTTATTCACTTTGAGTCCACAAACTGAAAATGTTTCTCAAGTTTCAGAATATTTTATACTCTGCATTTGTTGAAGATTGTGAGAGTTGGAAGCCATGTAACTAAGCTTTCGGTAAAAAGTAATATGAAAATAATGAAGGCATACTTTTGTGGAAAAAATACATAAATTATAAAGTCCATTGTATTTTTAAAAAATTTAAACTTTCTATATATTTACTAACTACCTATATCTTTTTTTAAAACTGTAAGCTGATTTAATAAAAACGTTTTCGTTATTTTGCTGCACAGTAAATCCCAGATATATTTTTTATCTGAAGTTGGATAAAAACGTTGCAAACAATTGACAACTACAATTATACGCCGTCGGATAATTTTTATCCGCCTCTCGATAAAAATTATCCAACGTCGGATAATTGTAGTCTTCAATTGTTTGCAAGGTTTTTATCCAACTTCAGATAAAAAATATATCTGGGATTTACTGTGTGTACGTCGAAAATTTATGCTAATTGACGTATTTTCGGAAGGATATCAATGTACGATAATAATTTAACACGCGATGTGATGCTCGATGCCATTACACGTTGTAAAATTAAGTGCCTAGTATTGAGACGTAAAGGTAAATCAACATTGTATCATTTGGCATGACGCCAAAACTGAAATCCGGTAGAGAATAATACTGAATCAGTAGTAAAAGTCTATAGTAAGGGTCGACATTAACTAATTTTAATCATGCTAATTTCTCTATTTATTTCTAGAACTAAAATTCGTTATCTAGAAATCAATTGCTTGAAAATTTAATCACCTTTTCCAATACAGGAGTACCTAGAAAAAATAGTTTTCACTGAACAGAATCAAAAATCATATACCTGTAATTGAAAATTCAAAAACTCTATTGGATGAGAAAAGACTTTGAATTTAGGGTTCCATTCTCAATGCTGTCAATTTTTCTTAATTCATCTGTTTACTGAATTTTCAATTTCTATCAGTCCAAAATATATTGAAAGTGAATAAATTTTAAAACAGAAATAATTAGATCGACATTTCACAATTGGGAATATAATATCAATTCGTACTTGAGGGATAATAAGTGTCATCGTTTAAACTGAATAGTACTATAATTGTGGAGCAAATCCAATTATAATACCCTTGAGTGGAAGGGATCAAGAGTTGGGTCGGGATGCGAGCTCTTCCCGTGAAATAAAGTGTGGTTGAAACGAGAGTGCAAAATATCGACAAACAATCAGAAATGTAATTAATAGACCGAGGGACGAGAACTGTTAACGATATTTCCTCTTCTGCCTTTCTTTCTTTCTTTCCTCCTTTTTCGCCCTCCTCTCGACTGGTGCTGATCGATGTTGCGGCAGTGGAAGCTGGCCTGGACCAGTGACGTAACGGTACAACCTCCGCCCCCAAACGCTGACGTCATTGATGCCCTCAAAATGCACGACGCAAAGTGCGGTAAAATAAGTCTTGGCCACCCCGAACCAATTGCAAGAAATTATCACCGAAATTAGAGTTTTAAAGATATAATAGGGTCACGGAAATTTATTAAGTTTATTTTAACTACTATCCTTTAATTTACAATGAATTATTATTATTATTATTCATTACAATCATAATTAATACGATACTTCATTATTTGACTAGAGTGAAGTACTTGTAATAAATAATAGAAAATTGGTAAACTAAATAAAATCGTATTCCAAATTCTAGACACCGGATATTTTAGATTTTATTGAAAAGCTTGAATAACAGTAGATAAAGTCAGATTTTGTCTGCCCAGAAAGTACTAAACGGACTTTAATACTTATTAAATTTTGTAAACAATATCCAACGTTTCATTCTTATATTAAAAAAATCTTTCCCATTTTCGTTATGTTATTAATTGTGATTTTTTGAAACTCGGTACGGTCCTGCCCTTCGCGGAGAATAATAGCCCTATTGTTTTAACGGGTGAAATTCAAACTTAAGATCTCTCATCCATTTTCATTTCTTTTTTATATGCTCTCGTTTTTTAGATTGAAAAATCCAAACGGTTTCATCCACTTGAGGAACTCATTTTTAATACAAAACTAAATTTTAATTTAAAGTTTATCGCACTAATTTCTTGACTCAGAATAACATAAAATTTTGAAGAGTTTAATTCTTTCAGTAAAATGAAAACAATCATTGGGTATATTTAATTGTTGTCTTCTTTTTACTATTCATTAAAAAATTATGTAAAAAATTAATTAAAAATTTTATACATCACTCAGTAAAATTGCGTATCAAAACATAAAAATCGAGATTTTCCGTTGCCAGTTGGTAATCAAGAGAGACCTTCTTTATCGAGCTGCTGCATTCTATTTTACCTCTGGATGAACTTGCAAGTGAGATATTCCACGGTTGGTAAACTAAGAATTAAACTTTCTTGAAAAAAATAGATTTATTAGATTTCATTTTAATATTATCTAGTTCTGAAAGACATTTATAACATTAATTATTCAAAATTTTATCTCAAAAGATTTAATTTTAGTTAATTCAATGCAGAGTTATGATTCTTGTAATTTGTAATGTTACTTCACAATGTTATATATGAAAAATGTTGTGTACAAAGTTTACCTGAGATATTTTCTTTATTTTATCTTATCGTTTATGGACCAATTCGCAAGAAAATTTTAATTTGAATATTTATTGAAATGTGCTAAAAATTTTCCGAAGGGATAGTTGCAATGAAATTGTTGTTTTCTGTTGTTCTGTATTTCGAACATTTATTAATATGGTAACTTCAGGTTTCAGAAATATCTACGCAATATTTCATTGAACGCTCGTTAAAATTAATGACATCCGGTGGGTGGCTCAAGTTTCCTTCAAAAAGAAAGAATTAAAGAAGAAATATCGAGAAGCTCCATTTCTTTCTTAAACCAATTTTAAAAAAATTATTAGAATGTTCAAAAAATATGTTTATAAAATATGTTTAAAAATATGTAAATTCTAGATTATTATATACCGAATGATTCTAGTCAATTTAGTAATCATTCAATAATCTTAAAATGCCTACTATACATTTTGAATATACTACATAATAAATATTTTAGTCTCATTCAATAAAAATAATTAATTTGCTAATAAAATATATTTGTTTTTATGTTACAGGTAAGTTGCCACAGACTTGAAAAAAAATTCACAAAGTTACAACGTTAGTTTGGAAAGAATGGAGCAACGTGAGTTTTTATCTAAACAATCAAAGACGATTAATTATAATGGCCACACTTTTATAGTAATTTTTCTGTTATTAAAATTTTTAAAAATATTATTTAAGCAACAAGTCAAAGAAATATTTATAAATCACAACTATTATCACAGAGAAAACAAGTGATAAAAGTTGTTGCTAGTAATTTTTTAGAGGAATAAATTTTTACTCGGACAACTTCTCGTCTTTCAAAATACATGTGTTGTCATGGGAAAACAAAATAAAATTTATCCGATATTTGGGTAAAATTTATCCTGCGAAGTTAATTTTTGTTGCAGGTAATTTTTACCCCGGAATTGAGGTAAATTTTATCCTTCATTTTTTTCTGTGATAGGATTCCTTTTAATAAGAATTCTTTACATTTTTACAATTCAACGCGTACGTGACTAAGATTTCTATTTGATTAAATTTAGTAGGTGCGAAGCAAAAGTCAACTTCATTTTCGATCAATTAAATATCGAGACCGGTTCTAGCACGGCTTGATTGCTTTTTTCCTGCCACAGCGATTTATTAAAGATGAGATGAGATGTTTCATAACAACTTTATTTGACGATAAAATCTTGAACACGTTTCGCATGAACGTGCGTAGAAAATAATCGTAGACAAATTTAAGGGCAATAAAGACATTAAAAATTGAAATGAATATGTGAAATGTAACATCTTTACTTAATCATACAAATCTTTTAAAAAATTAGCCTACGTTAAAAATTTGCATTAATTATAGTTTTTATAAGTTATGAAATTTGTTACAAAATTTTTCTTGTTCAAAAAATACTTGAAATATCTTACAATGGATTTTATGAAATCTCTTTTGTAGAGCTGGCCAAAAATACTTAAATTACAATTCTCTAATAAAATTCTCCAATGTATTTAATTAAATTCCAGGAAAAATATAAAATGTTCGCTACGTAATTGAATTAAAATAACAAAATACAATTTTCTCAAAACACTGCCCATAGCTACGCTATTTTCAAGGCGGTTGCTTTTAAGAAAAGAAACACGATATCAACATGAAACGTGCATTAGAAACTCGATATGGAAACGGCTTAGTAGGCATGTTTTTCAAGACTATATGGGTCCAAAGTTTTCAGTAGGAAAAGTTTAAATTAAAAATTTTTTATGACAAAGTATAAATTCCAGAAAATTTCAATAATTATCAAATTACTATTCAATTTTTATTATTCGTTAAATTATTATTATAATTATACCCATGAAATAAAATGTTATCTTAATTTGCATTTTATGTGTGAATCGCCTTTTCTGCTGTGATATACAGATGATCCCTTTTTGTTTGTTATGAACGTAAACGATTTGTCAAAAAATGTCCTTTCACGAACGATACGATACTAGTAGCAACAAAATTTCTAAAAAAATGTAGGTCACCGATCCTGTAAGTTTACAGTTTTTAAGTAATGAAATCAACCCCAGGTAGAAAAATTATGCATAATTTATGCATAATAAACCATGGGTAGTTACTATGCAAAAAATTGTGCCTAAATTATGCTTATTAAATAAATCTGAAGGTATCAAAATGTTGCAAACAAATGACAACTAGTTTTCAACTGTTTGGAACATTTTGATACCTTCAGATTTATTGAATAAGCCTAAATTATGCATAATTTTTTGCATAATAGTGACTACCCATAGTTTATTATACATAGATTATGCATAATTTTTCCTCCTGGGTCTATAAATAATATCAGAAATATTGAAAGTGCAATAATTTTAAACTGGTTCATTAATTCATACATGAACCTGTTTAAAATCTTCTGCTATGTTATTGGTATAAAGAGAGTGAAATCTAATTTATATAT
>JBAGKK010522790.1:0-13098 GCA_037177015.1 Euceroptres primus
CACATGCCCTTAGTCAGGAGCGTACCTTGAACTTTGAATGGGGTAGCGTACTACCCCGGTGGATGGTTCTAGGGTTAATAAAGTTTAATAATAATATAAATATAATAAAAATATAAATATAATATAATTATATAAAGTTTATTAAAGTTTAATAATAATTCATATAAAGAATTAGTATATTATGCTACAAAAAATGTAATTTTCATTTTAGAATAGATATATCACTGAAGAGGGCTCCCACTTGAGCCAAAACGTATGATCAAAAACACAGTTTTTTAATTATTGTACTGTAAAGCACAAATAAAGAAATGCCAAATAATTATTTATTGATTCATATCAACACTATATTTATTTTTATCAGCATTCACGTTTTTATATTTATTATTTATTATGTATATAGTATAGCCCAATGATGGTGAATCCAAGATGTTATCGATTTTGCACATCTCCAGCGGTTTACCAGATACATAAAAAATTACTGATTTTACATTGTTTAAAAATATTTATTATAATAGACTTGAAAGTGACATAAAGAAAATACTAGTGCTAATATTGTTTTCATTCTTTTGACAATATTATTTTCGAATGTTGTGTTAGATTTATTCTAATTTAAAACTTTTCATCGCAAATTTTAGATATCTAGAATCGTGTCACGATTCGCTGAATATGAATTTTAAACTTTCAAAGCGCTAGTTTCAAAATTGAAAAATTTTTATTTATAAATTTGAAGGCTCTCTATCTGGGTCCGAAAAGGGTCCTCAATAAAGTCATTTGTCAACCACGATTGTTATAATGTAATAGATTTCTGTAGGTAGTGTAGGCCCTTTAAATGTTACCTGAGTAAGGAAGTTTATTGCGGAAGAAGGACAGAATGAGAAAGATATAGATCTATAGATTAGTCATAGAAATTACGACCCTGAAGTTTCCTATATCTATGGATTTTGAACTTTCTGCAATTGTTATAAACAAACTAAGCGTTCGATCGAAAAACCAAAAACACCGGTGGATTCTTCTACAAATTACCTAGATGCGACTTTTTTTAAACAATGACATTATTTTTAAACATTCTGCAATTGTTATAAATAAATTCTGCGTTCAATCAAAAAAACGGAAAACACCTTTGGATTCGCTTTAAAAATATCTAAGAGAATTTTTTTTTTAAAACAATGTTGTTAAAAATTTTTGTACGTCATTCAACATAGGCGTACATTGGTTTGGCTCCATATATGAATTCGGAAATTTCTGCAATTGTTATAAACAAACTAAGCGTCCGATTGAAAAACCAAAAATACCGTTGGATTCTTCTCCAAAATATTTACAATTGCAGAATGTTCAAAAATAATATAATTGTTTAAAAAATGATTTTAAAAAAGACGCACCTAGATCTTTCGAAGACGAATCTGAGGATGTTTTTGGTTTTTCGATCGGACGCTTAGTTTGTTTATAACAATTGCAGAAAGTTCCGAATTCATACATGGAGCCGAACCAATGTACGCCTGTGTTGAATGACGTACAAAAATTGTTAACAACATTGCTTTAAAAAAAAGTTCTCTTAGATATTTCGAAAGCGAATTCAAAGGTGTTTTCCGTTTTTTTATTAGACCCATAGTTTATTTATAACAATTGCTTATAATTTTTTACTTATACTTCGACTGCCTTTTCATTTTCATATGTAGCAAAATCTTGTAATTGGTAAAATCACAATTTCTATAAATATGATTATAATTTAAGAAATTTAAATTAGATAAAAATCAAATTTAAAATCCTATTTAACGTCCAATAATCAAGTTAATATGTAAATTTCTTGAAAAAAACCCAAGAATCCACCGACTAAATTTGGACAAATACAATAAAATGTTCCTTTATAAATCCAAAAAAAAGACGTCCAACCAAAAGAACCCACAAAAATAAAAAAGAGGAAAAAAATGAGAAGGCAACCAACCAAATACCCTTCCTTCTCTTTTCTTATTTCTTTTGTCTTTTTCCCCACCACCATCAAACTACACTAAAGGAACATGCAAATGACAAACATGCAATATATATTTTCCGACGTTTCGGCACTCACCCAGCGTCCTTGTCGAGGAAAAGGATTTGAGAAACCTGGAACAAACAGAAAGCACGAACCTCTCTCCCTGATGCCCAAGACTCAAATGAAAAAAGAGAAAGCGTTTACACACGCACCTATCCATCATAAACACTCAGGAAAACATAAAGTAAAAGAAAATCAAAAACCCATGAAATTCCAAATTTTAATAGAATTTGTTTGTTAATATAAACCCTTATCATAAATTTTCTCCTTCTCTCATCACTCTCACTGACCCTTCCGAATGACTCAGGAACATGTGCAACCCCCATTTGGTTGGTTTCCTTCTCATTTTTCTTTCCTCTTTTTTTTTGTAGGTTCTTTTGGTTGGACGCCTTTTTTGGATTTATAAAGGAATATTTTATTGTATTTGTCCAAATTTGGTCGGTGGATTCTTGGGTTTTTTAAAGAATTTTACATATTAATATGATTATAACCATTTTTTTGCAAACTATCATTGTATTTTCCACTTTATTTTACTTTATTCTAAACTCCCAAATCAAAAAAATAAACTAATAAATAAATAAATATAAATACAAAAAAAATATTACCCACCATCTGCTTTACCTTCTGTCAATTGTAAGTAAGTGGTGCCGCGAGAACCGCTAGTGTCGGCTTGTTTAAACATCTATTTTATATTTCATTTTTTGGAAATATTGAACATTTCATTTTCGAAACATCGATAACTTCGATAATAAATTTCCAAGTTCATACTGTTATTAGAATAAATAGAGTCACAGAATTGCCGGTTGAGGGCGCAATTTTTTCAAAAGTGTTGGTGTCGGGTGTAAAAAATCATTTTCCAACGTGCCTTGTGTCATTTCGTTGTCTGCTGTACTTTAGAAAATTATTTTCATAACTCGAAATCACTGTCGTATTTACGAAAGTTGATATTTCACAAAATTCTATCGACTCTGGGACCCGAGAAATTCGGTATGTGTAATTTAATTTCATCTGAACGCAAATTAAAATTAAATATATATATTTTTTTTTTTCAGGGCAGAAAATATTGGGGGTTTGGACCTAAAAGAATTTCGGAACCATTTAACTATTTTCCAAGTAGTTTATTCAACACACTTTAAGTGGACCACGAAGTAGAAAAAATGTGTTTTTTGAAATTTAAAAAAAAATTCTCAAACTTTTTTGGTCGCGTCTCAGCGTTACGGCACATCTTCGCGCAATGGTAAATCTGCTTAAAAGGTAATCTATATTGGGAGATTTTAGTATTATAATATTTTGTACATAATCAAATTAACTTTATTAAATTGTAAATTATAACTCTTATGAACGATATTATTGCGTTCACTTTTATTGATTGTAAGTTATTTTATAAGGTATTACATTTTTAGTTTTATTTTATAAAAAATTTTATTATCACATTAATTACAAATATAAATATAATGTAATCCTCGTGGAAAAACGATATTCGTGGGATATCCTGATTACATCTCAGAATATCCTGGAGATGTCCTAATTATATTAACGCGCTATTTACAGGATATCGCTGTAAAGCGGAAATATTGATATCCATGGGATACTCTACGGATATCACCGACATACTTGAGATATTTAAAAATTGTTCGTAGGATATTCAGAGAATTTCAGAGCCGGGATATCCCTAGTAAAGTCCCTACATAAGATCCCTTGAGTGAACTTTCAAGGGTTCCTTAAAGGATTCCACGTAGTATCTCACGTAAGATCCTACGTAGACGCCTTTATTCCTTTAATGTACCCGTAAGACGCCTTACGATAAACCTGTAGGAATTTGGTTCAGGAAATGTTAAACGAATCTCTACAAGTTCCTTTATCTTTTTCTATGTCAATATTTTTTTACGCAGAACAAAATTACTAGGCGATTATAACTATACTACTGGGTAATCCCATACTGCGCAGCAGTTACATTTTTTAGAAAGGATGTCTTACGAATATATTTTTGTTGTGGGGGAATATTTATAGTTAATGCACTGCTCTTACGATTTTAGTCCAGTTTCGGGGAAGGTCTGAATGGCCTTCGATTTAAATCGGAAGTCTCTAAGCGTAATAAGTTAGGGCCGTATGAACTATTTCTGTTTGATTTTTGTCACGAGTGAAAATATTTTTTAAATATAAGTTTAGTTTAACGTTTACTTTCATTTTAAGTTTTATTGAGTTGTTATTTATGAATTATTATATATAATGCATAACCAAAACACTGAAAACGAACTGATGCGAACCGACGGGATTATCCGCACGGAGAAAAATGAAGTGTCAAAGTGACACTCTGGAAGTCTGTCCTATAGTTGAACTTCAAATATATTCAGTCTAACTATTTAGATCGTCAAACCGATTATCTAAATGTTCAACTTAAATATTCAGATATTCACGTTGACTATCTTAGAGAGCTATCCCATAGTTAAACCTACAGAGTGTCGGTTTGACACTCCATTTTTCTCCGTGCGCTTAGACTACTGCGCCACTACTGTGCACTTTGTTGCTACGGTACTTGCACAACTCCGCTGAGCTCCAATCTCAGCTTTTTCGTCCCCTTGGACCCCTCACCCGTGACAAAAATTCCTGGAACCCATATATTGGAGGTCCGTAAAATGACAGAGTAGTGTATGATAATAAAATTTCTTATAAAATAAATTAAAAAATGATTAATAAAATAACTTAAAAGCAATAAAAGTATTCGCAAGAATATCAGCTGTCGTTAACCCTCCGTGGATCACGTGAGAAAGAGTGTAAACGTTGACCACGTGGGGTCCACGCGGACCCCACTCATTTTTGCGCTGCAGGCGCTGCTGAATTGCATATTTGCAGCTTCGAAAAACTATAGAACTAATCTAGGGCTCTGTAGAAAGGGAAAAGGTCAAGAAAGATGAGAATCCAGTTAGAAAGATACTAGAGGCCACAGCACCCAGATGCAAGCGGGCACCACTGTAAAAGGAAAATAGAGTGCCTGGAGTCAGCACAGACCCCACGTGAGCCACGGAGGGTTAATAAGTGTTATTTAATAACAATTCTCAATTTAATAAAGTCGGTTTGATTATTAACTAATTATTATAAAATTAATTTATAATTTCTGGTTATTCAATACAAAAATCGTCTAATATAGCCACCTTCCCAGCTTATTTGCCGCAGTGCGTCGATGCACCCTACCGCGGTCGGTAATGCGCGACCGAAAAACTTAGAGAATTTTTTTTCAAAAATATCAAAAAACACATTTTTGCTACTTGGCGGCGTTCCTAGCGTCAACAAACTATAATTAAAAATTGTTTGTTAAATAAAAAATATAAAAATTTATACTTCGATAAATTTGTCTAAATTTTCTTAAATCTCAATATGTATTTTCTGCGTACATTTGTATATAAGTATATCTCTCATCTGTTCAAGAATAACAGAGATAAAACTTGTTAAAATATGGTCCAATTTTCGAAACTCCAATTTTAAATTAGTAATATCTTCCAAAATATTGCAAATTTTGCAAAAAGCTCGGACCATATTATTTAGTATCCTAAATAAAAAAAAATAAATAAAGGAAATCGATGACTCACTTTTTCCTTTTCAAATGGAATGCCTCTGCTATCACTGGCAACATCATTTAAGGACAATTGAGAGAAAAAAATTATTTTTTTTTTGTCAAAAGGTCAAATTGAAATATCAAATTTTTCTCTTTTAAAAAATTTTCAACTAAGCCGGGGACGTTTTTCTCTTTCTATTTTCTAC
The DNA here is from genome assembly GCA_037177015.1 of Euceroptres primus. NCBI lineage: Eukaryota > Metazoa > Arthropoda > Insecta > Hymenoptera > Figitidae > Euceroptres > Euceroptres primus. The sequence goes on from JBAGKK010522790.1 coordinate 5,789, forward strand.
TTTAGTGAACATCCCCGGAAAAGTTGAAAACTTTTGACAAGGAAAAATTTTATATTTTCATTTGGCTTTTTGTCTTCTACTTATTTCTCTTGTTTTATTTTTTAATTTAAAAAATATTTTTAGTAATTTTAAAATATTAAATTATTAATATTAAATTCTAAATTTTAAAAATATTATTTGTAAGTTTTTTTAAAGAGGTTTTTTTGCTTAATGATTATTTTTTTCGCAGTGCTGGGAGGTCTTTTTTAATTTTGAAACTTTTCATTTGATTATATTTTCAGAATTTTTTTTTAATTTTGCTATTTTTAATTTATATTATTATTTTTGTAATTAATAAGTTTTTATGATTTTTTACATAATGTTTTTATATTATATTGTTCTTGTAAATGCTTTTGTTGTCATTTGATTATATTTTCAGAATTTTTTTTGATTTGTTTTTAATTATATTATAATGAATTAATTTGATTATTTTTGTAATTTTTAATTAGTTTTTTATTAATTTTTTAAAAATGTTTTTTTCTTATTTTGTCATATTAATACATTTTATTTCCTTAATTCTTTAATATAACGCCTTCACTTTATTAAGAATTCACATTAACGCGCGAATTCCCCGTCCGTCGTTTACCGTTTCGCTCGGCCCACGGCAATATTCCAAGGCTGCTAAAACACTGAAAGCATATTAGTTGCTCAGCCGTGAAATGTTACTTCATGCAACCTTTGTTTTTCGGCATTATTGGATTGTATTCCTTATTTTACAAAATTAACAAACAATTGCAGAGAAATATTGAATTTTATCGTTAGTAAACCATCCTTAAGTAATAAGGAATATTTCCGTCAAGTTTCACACTTGTACGTGAGGTAATTTTATAATGGATTTTTACATGAACCTTGTAACCTTCAGTTTTTCGCCGCTTAGGAATGGAGCGCCGGGAGTTTAATTAATTTTATTCTTCTTTATTCAAATGGACTATCAAAATAGGCCAAGTCATTCGATTTTAGGCGTGCAATATTTTTCTCTGATAGACAATTTTGAATTATGATAAAAATGAAACTTATTTTGAAAAACCTTTTGATCATTTTAAATATTTCACAAACATAAAATAAAGGTATTTTAATTTTAAATTTTATTTTAAATATTTTTAATTTTATTATTTAATTTTATTTTTTATTATAATTTTTATTATAATTATAATTTATTATAATTTATATTTTATATAAATATAAATTATATTTATATTATATAAATATAATATAAATATAAATATATTATATTTATATAAAATATAATTATATTATAATTATAATTTTTATTATAATTTTTATTATAATATGTATAAATAATTTTATTTAATTTTATTATTTAAAAAATTTTAAATATTCACAAACATAAAATAAAGGTATTACATTTCACAAAGTCGTAACCGTTTCTGTGTTATCGTGCTTACATCAGATAAATAATATGCCATACACTTACATTTTGGCAGTTACTTAAAAAATAATTGTAGACATTTTTCAGCTGGTTTACGTTTGATTTTATCAAGATTAAGACTTTGGAAATTCTAAACGTTACAAAACTTCCTCTATGAGAAACTAAGAAAAAGTTTTGAGAGCTTTTTTATAAATATTACCTGGCTTGCGTTGATCTCTCCTTGAGTTCTGAAATCAAAGTCAGGACATGGTGCTCTAAGAAAACTTTCCTCCAGCCGATCTTGGAGTTGTTGTGCGCTCTCTTGCTCGTCAGACGTATCAATAGTTTCCCCGAGTTCATGAACTTCCATTGCGCTATCCTCTAGTCGTCCATCGAGGGGCAGAATTATATCGCCATCTAGGGTCAACCCTGAATGGAATCGTCCTCGATCGTCAATGCTATCGTCGCTGTCTGCAACGGGCAACAGATCCGTGTCCGTGATTCTTACAACCGGTGCTACTATGCTTACAATTGGTGGTGTTGGCGGCGGTGGAGGTGCAATCGATTCGTATTCGTGCTCACTAGCATAAGAAATCATCTTTTTATCTTTCTTTATAAGAACAATAATAAACATTCCCAACCCACTCTAATTTATCAATTTTATAAAGTTTCCACTATGATTCAGTGCGAAATTTGTGTTTCAAATTAAGACACTAATTCAAATGCTCTGTAATAGCTAGGACCGACGGAATCTATTTCAAGGACACGTCCACCTGATCTCTCCCAACATCGGGAATTCAGGTGCGCGACTTAACTATATCATCACCAACACGCAATGAATCCCGACTACGAATCAGGATTTATTCCCACGGCGCGGATATGAACTAGACATGCGCATACATCTTCATTTAAGACGCGCCTTGGGCTCGGAGAAATATATTGCACTGTAGAGCCGGGAGCTGATTCTATCTATAGACAGCAGAGAGAACTTTAAATAGCTGTGATGCATGAATACGAAGGTAACGTGTAACTAAAACTACGTAACCGGCAAGCAAAAAGGGAATTGGAACAGTAAAAGCAGGAAGATTGGAAGATAGCTAAATTCTGGACAACCAATCCAAACTCACCTGGGATGAGGTACCCTCGTGTGAGGTGGTAGTGTCTGCATCATGTTGGTCCTGAATTGTGGTCTGCCCAAAAGAGCTCGACGTTCAGGCAGAAGCGAGTCGCTCTGGTAAAACTGACAACCGCAACGAACCTCGCGACCGAGGCTGGAGGTGGAGGATGTTCGGGATGTACAACCTCGTTGTTCGTTCTCCATCCCCACCCTCTTTTTCTTCACTTTTATATCCCCTCGATCTTCCTACTTCACCCCAATCTTGATTTCTGTGGACCTTTTGCTTCCGCTTTCCTTTGTGGCTTTTCCTTTCGAGGCTTCCCAAGATTCCCTTTTGATGAAGACAAGCTCTTATAGAAGATCTGTCTCTCGGTTGAGTCTTAGCCAGAGGTGGCAGGAGAGCGAGAAAGAAGGAAAGAGAGAAACTAAGTCAGAGTGTTTAATGTGCCCACCTGCATTCAGGGCTCTCTGCCAAATTGAAATACCGCTGGTATTCTTTTCAAAAGTCCAAGACACTTTTTAAATTAAGTTTTAAAGAATTCTGATTTAGTTTGTTATTGCATTTTTGTTTATTTTTGCGATTCAGTTCAATCAAAATTAAAATCACTTGCAAAAGTTAATTAATATGCATTAATTTTTTCATTCTCATGATATGAGAAAGTATTAATTTTGGGAAAAACTTGACACCCGTTTTTTAACGGGTCTTCACGTTTTGAGAACCTCTGAATTTAAAAAACATATTTTGTACAGGGTGTCCGTCTGTTATTTGTATGTTGCCACCAAACTTTCGAAAGAATTGCTGTATCGGATTGCGACTTTGTGAAACAGCCCTATTAGGCAAACATTTTAAAATTCATAGCATTTGCAAAATTTTTCAAAATTATTTGTTCCAAAATCCAAAATTTTTAATCACGGTTCATGGTAGCGCTCTAAAAAATCCACAAATTATCTTTATAACATTTTTCGAGCAAAAAAAAAATTATTAACTTGCAAAATTAAAAATCAAACTTTTGCGGAAAACATGAAAGTTTGCCCACCGCAGACACAGGTGAGAACATTCTCACTGCGGCACTCTCTTTCGCATCGGAAAAAAGAGACAGAGTTATTGCGATTTACGACGAGTGCAGTCAAACGCGCATCCACGTAGATGTCTGGTCATCACATGTTTTTTTCAACGTATACGAAGTTCGCAGAAAGCCACGACTAACAGGTTATTACTACAAAATTTTATTTAATAGATTCTTATGTCAAAATTTGGAATTTTTAATTTAAATAAAAAATCTTAAGCTTCAATATTATATTCGAAAAACCACAAGAGACTGCGGAGAAGACACGAGGATCAATATCACATTTATATAGAGAAAAAAAAATTATTCCTACAAAATTTTATTTTTTAAATTTAATTAAAATTTAATTTAATCTCAAATGTGTTACGTCATCACTGGAATGTTCTCAAGGTTAATTTGACGTAAACAAGGTGAAATTCAATCATAATGGTAAAGAATATTTTGCAGAAACAATTTCGAGGTCACCCTTGATGAGATATCTATTGGAAAGTTCTCGAGAGGGTGTCATATTACAGTAAACGAATTGGACATAAACAATTTCAAGGTAAATTCCATTAATGGTAAATAATATTTTGCATAAGAAATAAAGATGATTAATATGCAGGTGTTTAATTGTAGTTTGATATGGCTAATTATCACATCCTGTTTTTGTCTATAAATTTGCGATGTGCTCAACCTTTAAAGCTACTGCGTAATATATTTTATAGAAAACAAGGATGATTTATTGCTTTCTGTCTAAATTTTTTTTATTTTTTAATGCACAATTCACCCAGAGATTAAAAAACATTCTTCTATAGTCTAGAACCTTCTCAAACTGCAAGACAAATAGGGTGGAATCAATCTTAAAGTGAAATTCAATTAATTGTAAATAATATGTTGCATAAACAATTTCGAGGTCACCCTTGGCATATAGCTATAGAAAGGTTTTCGACAGGGTGTCAAATAACAGTGAAAGAATTTGTGTAAACAATTTCGAGGGCACTTTTTGTAAACATGTTTATTTAATGTTGTAATTTTCTAAAAAGTAGATATACTAGGCCGGTTCTGGCTGAAAATTCCTGTACCTGGCATTTACCGACATCGAGAAACTTCGATTGCTTTCTGTCCGTGCTAAATCTAAAAATTTCTATAAAGAACTTGAAGATTTTCTCAGAGGTTGCATGTCGTTTCAAGTCTGTGTAAAAAACCTCTTGCAAAAGATTCAAGAAGTGAAATATTTAATTGAAATAAAATCAGATATTTGAACATTATCATAAAACTTATAAGCTGTCAGTTTGTGAATAATAGATTTCAAAAAATGAAATAGAGCTTCTACCGTTTTACCAATCAAAGGTTTAAAGGATTTAAATATTGGTGAATTTTACACTATAACGGGCCGTGCATAAATTACGTAAACTCCTTTGGTTGGGGGGAGGGGTTTACCGATTTTTCTATGCTCTTTCACATGGGGGGGGGGTGGTATGTGGTCGAAAACATTTATCACATAAGATTTTTTTAAGCTGCGAATAACTAAAAATCAAAATCAAATCGAAATCAAAATTCTATTGTAGGCTGGTTCAAGTTTTAAGATTTTACTGCAAGGAATTTAAAATGAAAAGAAAGCATTAAACATGTTTTTAAAAAGTGATATCACCATTAAATGACAACTGTAAATTGCAAGTTAAAATATGAACTGTAGTACCCAGTACATTAAATATAAACATTTTTATATTAATTTATTGATAATTTAATAGCATCACTTGTGTTTACTACCAACAAAGCTTTCTAATAATAAATGGCCTCTGTACGAAAAAAATCAGTGTGTATATATATATATATATATATATATATATATATATATTTCCTTTAGTAATAAATTCACGAAAAAATCTATTCGGAAAAAATTACAGGAGTTAGGGGGTGCGGGAGGGGTTCAAAACTTACGGAGCCTCAAAAAGGGGGTTACGTGGTTCAAAATTTCAGAAAAAAGTTTACGTAATTTATGCACGGCTAACAAACTTGAGGAAAGTGGATACAATGTTCATTATATAATAATTATAATTATTACAAATTATTTATTATGTAAATTATATTATCTACTAAATAACATATTATAAATATATTTTTTAAATCATAAGAAGAAAGGGAAAAAGTAGAATCTGAAATTAAATTGGAGAAATAGGAAGCAGAAATACCCGTTGAACAAGAAAAAGAAGAAATTTTAAAAGAAACAGGATAGGAAAGAATTAAAAGTCTAAAAATGCACTATAAATTCATTTACATAAAATAAAAAAAATTTACAGAAGTTATATTTGTTTCTTACAGAGATTCTCGTATCGAAAGCTTTCCAGCATTATTGACCGCAAAGCCGCAGAAGTTATTATCACATTTGTAATATCGGTCGCCTAAGGTTATTCACATTTAATCAAAACATGGCTTTGTACAACTAACATCACCGGAGCATGCGCTTCTAAAGAATTTTGACCGCAAATCCGTAGAAGTTATTATCACATTCTTATATACCGTCAACTGGAGTAACGCTAGGATAAAATGAGTGTTTTTTCTTGTTTCGCGTATTGCCAAAAATCAAATAAAGGAGCAGAATTTTTTTGAGCCGTAGAAATAGCTTCAAGAATATATTTTGAGAATGTATGAAAAGTTCCATTGGAAAATAAACATTTTTCTACAAATTATAAATGATGATTTCGGAATCCGGGTTAACTCTAAGACTCTCATTATTTGTTGCTAATTAGTTTTGTTACAAAAATTTTCCGGGGTTTAATTTCATGGGAATCTTTCTTTACATATTTTAGAGTAATTCCCAAACAAAGTTTTACCAATTTATTTATTACAGAGATTAAGGGATATTATTCTCTGAAGAAGGGAATGCAGTAAAAGTTTGCAAATTTCAGTTAAAACCAACCAATTTTTCAAACTTTTACTGAATTCGATTTTCTAGAAAACAATATACCCTACTCTCTGTAATAAAGACATTGTTAAAATTTTTTCTGAGAATTACTCTAAAATATGTGTAGAAAGGTTTCCGTCAGATTGCAATCCAAAAAAAAAATTTTAACAATAATAATTAGCAACAAACAATGAGTGTCCTATAGTTACCCCGGACTCCGAAATCATTTTGGGACAAATTTAAGCATTTATAACTTGTAGGAAAATATTCCTTTTCCAATATAACATTTCTACTATCCGCCCATAAAATATAGAGCCCTAAATCTTTTGCAGAATATTTTATTCCAAAAAAATGTGAAAAATATGAGACAAAGTACATTCAAAAGAGTAAGATGTATTGTGAATGTTTGAGAAAAATTTTCAGTCAATTAAGAAGTTTTTTATGATCTGAGAAAGGTGAAAAAGCACCTAAAGGATCCCGTACTAAAAACATTGAAAATGGCTCTCCGTGAAATTGGTTCAAATTTTTCCATTTGGCACATCTTTTCATCCTCAAAAAAATATATCAAGGCCAAAATTCATTCCTATACGTCGTCTTGACGCTACAGAGCGTCAAAAGTTGATAGTAAACCGTTTAAGTACACACACCACACATAAGGGATTCAGTGAATAAGTGAGTGAGTGAGTGATTGAGGGAGTGAGTGAGTGAGATAGTAAGTAAATCACTCACTCACCCACTCACTCAGCTACTCATGCACTCACTCACTCACTCACTCACTCACTCACTCACTCACTCACTCACTCACTCACTCACTCACTCACTCACTCACTC
>JBAGKK010522801.1:0-32102 GCA_037177015.1 Euceroptres primus
TTAAAATAAAGATCTGAAAATCAAAACCTTTCATTCTAATTATTTCAGCTCGTTATTCGAATCATTCTGATTCGTTAAGTCGTCTCGGATTGAGGATGAATTTGAATCCGGTAACAGTTTTATACGAGCGAGAACAGATAATTGATCCCACGTGACTATTCCCTTAATGAATCCAACCAGCGCTCAGAATCCAAAGACGCATATCAAGCACTGATCTCTAAATTCCCTTTGCTGCAAGAAGCGGTTGCTTATTCCCCCTTATTAGAGAACTGTGTTAGGTGAGAAACTTGAGTAAACTTGTCGGAAGACATGGCACTATTGCCAAGTACTTGCAAAGTTCATATCTCAAACTACGTTTATAACTAACAATATAATTATCATGTCCTTATTTAGAGAACTCCAGTAATTATTAATTATTTTTAGAAAAAATAAAATTGTTTTTAGAAGGATAATTTAAAAACTGTACTCATTATCACTCGTATAGTTTATTACTTCTTTCTGTGAAATTTTCACTACCATTAATCTTCCATCAGAAGATCCAAAATGAAGAAAATTAAGCTTTGAGTAATGATTCTTAAAACGATGGAAACCGATTTGAAATCCATGATAGTCGTTCTAGTCCTGCCATAAGAGAAACTGAACTCTGGAACTTGCAAGATAAATCTAGATCTGTAAGAATGAGTTTCAGATTCTAGAGCTACATTTCCTACAGCTGCAAAATCTTTTCCCATACAGGTGGTACTAAGTACCAGATTTATACAAGTCGATATCATAAATATAAGAGTGTCAGTCGATTACTGGCAAAATCGAAAAACGTTTTCAGTTTCATTCCTAAAATTATTATACTTCCATTTCAATAATTATTATTCCTCCATTTTAATAATTATTATTCTTCCATTTTAATAATTATTCTTTCATTTCAATAATTATTCTTCCATTTTAATAATTATTATTCTTCCATTTTAGTAATTATGTTTCTTAAAATGATATGATTATATTTCTTTTTTACAAGAAAACGAAGAAAGTGAAGCTTGTCTTATCCACTAAAATATCTCTTCGTTTGTTGTCATAATATGCCTTACAGGGATTTCTCACTCAAGTTGTGGTTGTATGCTTCTGACATAAACGTTTAAGACATTTACATACATAACCGGAAGCTGTTCTGTTTAACTTTTAAACTATGCTACCCAGCTGTCACGTACGTCGTACGAGCTAAAAAATTTTTCTTCAGGGACAATAAATGTCATGAGAAGCAGAACAAATTTCTAACCCCATTTCCTTTTTATTCCATTAACTGAAAAGAATTTTTAAGTAAATAAAAGTCACGAAAGTTTGGGATAAAAACTCTAACTTCCAAGGTACTTTTTAACAAGACATTTTCCTTTTGAATTTTTAGAAGAAATTAAGGAATTTAAATCTTGTTAAAAATCTCTAGAAAATCTGTTGAAATCTTTTGAAATTAACGTTGCATTAATAATTATAGATATACTAGGGGGCTTTGTCCCCCTGCAAGCGTGCGCGCCAACTCCCCGTTTGACAGTTTTACATTTATCTAAAATAAAAAATTATATTATTTTTGGTTTTTATTCAACTTGACTGAAGCATGATGTGTTTTAATTTAACAGTTAAAAATTTTTTTCTTTTAATATGATAATTGATTATTTTAAGGGCATGTCGTACTAACCTCAACATTTTTTCCCTACTTTTTTTCGCCCAACTCATGTCTACACGAAATGAGATATCACGTTGAAGTTTTGGGAGCATATTCCTAAATGTTTATAATCCCCAAAAAGATTTTGAGAAAATTTGTGGGAAAATTTTTTTTGTAATTATAAACATTAAGGAATATACAAACGTTCCTTAGTGCCTCCTATTTAAGCTCCGACAGATTCAACTTGATATGTCATTTCCTGTGGACGTGAGTTGGGCAAAAAAGAAAGTAGGAAAAAAATTTTAAGGTTAGTATGACATGTCCTTAATTTGAATGAAATTGTTTCAACCATTTTTCATGCTATTCTGTTTCCCTTGTTCAAAATATACTTTATCTAAATTTTCATAATTCCAAAAAAAGTGGTATGTCTGCCATGACTGCATTATGTCCTACAATCGAATTTTCTCGAATCTTCCTTTTGTTATAAGGATCCCGAATTATAGATCATATGAGCATATATATGAGCTCATATGAGCTCATAATAAAGCTCATATTAGCTCATGTTAGGGCTCATATTAGAGCTTATGTTAAAACTGATATTGGGGATCAAATGGCCTCATATTAGGGCTCATATCAGAGTTCATGGATATATTAGAGCTGATATTAGAGATCATATGAGCCTATGTTAGAGCTTATATTAGAGATCGTATGAACACATATGAGTTTATATTAGAACTAATATGAGCTTACGTTAAAGCACATAAAGGCTCTGATTTAAGCTAACATGAGCTATAATATAAGCCCATGTGAGCTAAATTATAAGCTCCTATGAGCTCTCATGTAAGCACATACTAGCTCTGATATAAGCTCATATAAGCTCTAATATAAGCTCCTATGAGCTAATATGTAATATATTAGCTTAATATAAGGTCTTAATATAAGCTTACATTAATTTATATTAGAGCTCATATGAGCTTATATTATAACTCTTATGAGCTTATATTAAAGCTCATGAGATCATATGAGCTTGTATTATAACTCAAATGAGCCAATATTATACCTCATATGAGCGTATATTAGAGTTCTTATAAACTTATATCAGCTTTTATAAGGGCTCATATGAACTTATATTATAGCATATATAATAGCCTATTTGGACTTACATAAGCTTACATTATAACTCATATGAGCCTGTATTACAACTCATGTGAGCTTATATTATGACTCATATGAACTTATATTATAATTCATTTGAGTCAATATTAGGCCCCTTACGAGCTCATATGAGCTCATATTGTAGCTCATATGAGCTTACATTAGAGCTCATATAAGCTTATATTAGAGTTCATATGAGTTTATAATATAACTCATATGAGCTTATATTATAACTCATGTGAGGGCATTCCCATGAAAAATTGACAGATTAATTATTCGTGCGTCAAGTCACATTAATTCTTAAAAAACGCACTATTCTTGGAATTGAGATTTTTTCATATTATTCTTATGAATAGTGACCAGAAGCTTCCGAAACCTCTATTCTTTTTTTAGTCTTAACAAGTAGTGTGTTTTTTCTATATGAATTAATGTGACGTGACGCACGAAAATTTTGTCCGCTTTTTCATGGAAATGCCCATGAGTTTATATCACAACTCATATGAGTTAATATTAGACCTTTTATGAGCTAATATGAGCTTATATTAGACCTCTTATGAGCTGATATGAGCCTATATTATAACTCATATGAGCCAATATTAGTCCTCATATGAGTTAACATTATACCTCACATGAGCTAATATGAGCTTATATTATAATTCACATGTGCTTATATTAAAGCTCTTATAAACTCATGTGCTCATATGAGCTTATATTAGAGCTCTTATAAATTTATATAAGCTCATATTAGAGGATTTTTATTATTATTATTATTATTATTATTATTGTATATAGTTGTTGATGGTAAAATTGGCTTTAGGGTCATGGCATGGCGGTTCCAAAAAAAAAAACGAAAACATAAAAAGGTTCTTTAAAGCGTTCAGTTTTCCTTGTGATATTTAACCTCCTTCTTACACTTTTGTAAGGTGAGTTTCTCCACTAATTGATGAGAACTACAGATTTTAATAAATTCTGCGAATATATTAAAAAATAACTATATTCAAATAACTTCTCTAATTGTCGAAATTTCGTCACCAAAGTTACACTTACCAAATATTAAATATATAGAAAAGTTTTTTCTTTTCTCGTCCGCGCGTTACCAAAGTCTAATTTTAGCTTCAATAAAACTTACATATAAATGCGTTTATCGAAATGTAATCGTAATTCCTTTATTATTAATCATATTGTTACGTTATTGTTTTTCAAGTTTATAATTGTGTATTAATTTCTTCTCTTAATTGTGTTGAATCAACGAATGCTTTTTTATTCCAAAAATACAATAATTTTATTCTTCAAAAGTGTTTCAAGCAAGGAAAAGATTTGTTCTTTTCGTAATTTACAATTGTTCAATTTTCAATTTCATTTCAATTTCAATTTCAATTTTACAATTTACAATGTTCTACAATTTTTTAATCACTAAATAGTTATATTTTTTGTCTTAATTTACATCTCCAACAAATTATTTATTTACTACAAAATTAGATCTTTCTACAAACCAACAACATTTTTGTACTCATATTTCAGAAATAAATCACTGATGAGAGTGATGAGGGCCCACATTCGAGGCCGAAACGTCCGATTCAATAACATATTGATTTCATTACTTGTGACCTTAAAGCCAATTTTACCATCAACATCTATATACTATTTTAACTGAGGGTCGATACGAGCCCTTTCTACAACATTATTATTATTATTATTATTATTATTATTATTATTAATATTATCATAGGGAGATGTTCTTTAAAATTGAATCCTCTTGAATTTAATCTTCATAATTGAAATTACATTCGAAAACTTTCTACTCAACTCTAAAGTCCCATAAACACCTTTATGGTTCAAAAGGAAGTTATTCAGAATGTGGTTTCTGTAAACTGAACCGGTAATAGCTGAGATTTGTATCTTGAATATTAAACTCAGGCTTACTTGGGATTCGCATTATCCCTAAGAGAACAGCGTTCGAAGTACTCTCAAGGGGATGCACATGAATATTCTTGGTCATGTCCAATGAAGCGCGTGTGTGGCAACCCAAACGTGATAATGACAGCCAGAAATTGGCAAGCTACCAATCCTTATTGACCTACGTGTAAGAGTTGACTGATTGGTTCACTGGCAATCATCCTGTTGCGTTTCCAACACTATAGATGATGGTAGTTACTCGGTTAACTATCCCTCTTAGCCTAGTTTCCAAAGTTGGTGCTAACAATCCATTCAGAGCAGTGACGTGAAATCCAGGAGGGAGATATTCTTTCATTAAGGATGTTGTCACTTCAGAACAGAGCTAATTGAAAAGAATTTTTATTAAATTTTTAGTCGACCACGCGCAGCAAAAAGAAGATTTATATTGTTCATTTTAAGGGGATACTCCAGAGAAATTTTATCCCATCGAAATACTCATTGTCTGGTTTTTTTTATTTAATATTCTTTTATTAGAAGCTTTGATTTCCTCTTCACTAAAAAAAATAAAATAAAGTAGAATTTATCATTATTCTGCATAGAGCTTTCATTGAACTTTGAAGAATCCTTTATTGAAGTACGCACTTGTTATTGAAACGAAGCCATTTTTTCCCCTTTTTCTCTAGTTCAGATGATGCGAAAGTCATACCTTTTTCAAAAAACCCATTCTCTAATCATTCTACCTGAAATGAAAGAGCATAAAAAGAGCATCCTTTGAAATTTTGATGAAAAGGGAATTACTCCATCGTAGATGCACTTGCATTAATGATCCAGGAGTCCACATTCACATTATTGGACGTCCAACATTGGATACATCGGGTCATACAGGAATCCATTTAGACCTAATTTAGGTTTGACACGAAACCTATTCAAATTTACCCGTGTTAGAATGCGCATCTGAAGTGACTTAACAAAAATCTGGTCTCTCTAAAAATATTTCTAGAAACCTATTCACTCAGGACAAAGTAAATTGAGCCAATCCATAAGGAAGATAAATGCACATCTTTGACTTTGCAATTAATTTTTTTCTGGAGGTGGTTAAATGTTCAGATAACGAATAAACGAAGGAAGAAAAAGCAATTTACGATGGGTTAGAAACTTCAAGATAAGTGGAAACCATTCAGGGAAGATAAGTCGCCAAACCTGCACCACCGTACTCAGAATGAAAAGCCGATTTTCAGATATACCTATATTATATAGCATCGATTTAACCATTCTTGAAAAAATGTAAAATATAATTATATCTTTTTAAAATCGTTTTAGATTTGATAAATGCTACAACAAATTTTTTGAATAAATGAACTTTACATAATCAATATTTTAAGATTTATTTTACAATTATTTATTTCCTCTTCTTTTTGAGAATTTAATGTCTTGAGAAAAGATTAAACCCAGTACGATTTTTCTCACTTTATGCCCAAGTGATAGCAGTTTTTGCTAGAATTCTCTACTCTGATTAACGCTCGTTTTTCTCCATGTCGGTCTTACCTATACTGGACCTTTTCCACTTAAGCCAAAGTTCCAAACTTCTCTCTCTCTCTCTCTCTAAAGTGGCTCGTGTCGTTTAATACTTATCCAGGCTTGGACTCGAAAAGAAAATTGGCCAATTCACTATCGCCCTTAATGGTAAAGTGCCCAGTTTACCGTTGACTAATGGCAGATTGGCAAATCGGACATTGGTCCAATATTCTTTTTTGCAAAAGTAAAACTTTCAAAGTACCTGTATTTTAATACAACGAATTATATACTTAAAAATCAGTGATTAAATACTAATTAATTTATTTATTGCATATTAATTTATTATTATTATTATAAATCTATTGCATATTGCATATTAATTAATGTATTGCATATTTGAAAGAATTTAAAGATTTAACTAATGCAATGGCTTAAAATGTTAAGATAAATTTATAAAAGCAGCTTTAGGACAGCCAAGCAAACTGTAATCCTCTTTTGACCTCAAAATTGACCAATTATACGTTGGTCAGTTTTGAGTTTCAAAGAGGATTACGTTTTTATATGATTTCGATGAAATCGGATATTATTTATTTTAAAAAAAAGTTTAGTCTGCCGATCTGTGATCAGGATTAGCATCACTTTCTGTGTCTCAGTTTTATCGAACTTTTTTTCTCTGGCCTTCGAACTTCCAAACTTCACTCTCTTCTAAATTGACTCCTCGTGTAGTAAAATACTTATGCGGATCTTTACCAGCAAAAAAATTGCATAGTTCACAATACTCTCCTTCACAGATTAAACTAAACTTATGGCATTTTCTCTTGTGACTCAGGAGATTTAGATTCAGGCCACCAACCATTATTTTAATAATAAGTTAGTTAATTTAATATTCATCAGAATAATTTTAATGTGGAATTCATTTTTATAATTTAATTAAATTATTTATTACATTTTTTAAATATTTGTAACTTCAAATCTAGATTCAAAATATTAATCACTAAAGTGTTTTTTCCAGTTATGAATTTTTCATTCAAAAGAAATCAATGATTTCTCTTTTAGATTAATTAATAAAGGTACGTCTCAGTAGAGAGGTGTAATTTATTTTTTCGTATCGAGAATTTTACATTCTTTCATTTTATTTTATGCCGTAAGACCTAAATTTACAAACGTGGAAAAATTTTTATGGGCAAGCATCCGCAGAAGCAAAAATGTGAAAATAAAAAAGAGAGGTTTGAATTTCGAGCAAAGGAAAACTCACAAACGTGAATGAATTATTAAAATGTATTAAAAGTGTTTAAGTTACTAGTTATTAATTTGATTTGATATTTTAAATATAATTTTGGAATATTAACGAAAATGGCAAATAAAATGACTTTTTGACTCTAACAAATGAAAATGTAGAATTTTAGATTCGGTGAGCAGACATCAGACATAAAGTGACCTGATTTCAAGAGTTCAGATATTTGAATATTCATAAGATTTCAAACTCAAATACTTTAATGCTTAAAGTATTTTCAAAACTATTACCATAAATTTTATAATTATCTCCGTTATTGTTTAAAAACATGAAAGTAAAGTAAAAGCAAATTAAAAATTAATGGATTCAATATGAATAAACTCAATTGATTCCAAACTCAATTATTTTAAATATATTTGAGGAAAGTAAATTCCGATAAGAGGAAATCAAATAAATACGAATGAAGTGAAAATTTCATCGCAGAAAATAAAATAAAACAATTCTTCTCTCGCAAATCAACAATTATCAGAGATCACAGTCAGTCCCCTATAACCCTTTTTCCCCTTTTTTTCCCACTTTCCCATATTTTCTCTCTAGTTTTCTGAAGATACACTACAATTCATATTTTTGAGAATTTTCCGCCTTTCTCCTCTTTTTTGATTCGAAGTTTCGATTAATTTTACAAGAATTATAATAAATAGAAACTTATGGACATTCAAAAACGCGAGTCACAATATTAAAACCTTAGAAATTCAGAGTCTTCTAGAATCTTCTAGAAACTTCAAAATTTTTCCAAATTTTTTAAAATTTTCTAGATTTCCGAATCTTCCGAATTCTTTCAATGTCTTTCAAAATTTTCCATAAAAAAATTGTTTAAACTCTTCCATAACTATCTAATATCTTTTGGGTTTCCTAGAATATTTTCTAGATTATTTTTCTGCGTTCTTCTATAATCTTATAAAATCTTAAAGAGTCTCCAAAAATGCTGTAATATTTTTAAAAATATGCTAGACTGTTCCAGAATCTTATAGAATCCTCCAGCAGAGGAAGTGTCAAATATGAAGTAAAAATGAATATGAATATTAAATATGAATATTTAACTTAATAAGTTAAGATTTTGCTCCAAAATTCTACAGAATCCTTTAGAACCCTTTAAAATCTGCAAAAGACTCCCATAATTCTTAAGAATCTTCTAGAGTCTAGAAGATTCTAGAATCTAGACTCTTTTCAAAATCTTCCTAAAATTTTCTAGACTTTTCGAAACTTTTCAGAAAAAAAGTCTGGTAGAAATTAAAAATATTAGAAGTTTAGGACATAATTCAAAAGATTTTTGAGAATTCTAAAAGATTCTGAAGCAATCTAGAATATTTTGAAAAATTATATTAGGTTTTACGGTGTTTTTGAAGATTTTAGCACTCTGAAAAAGTCTGGATATCTCTGTAAGAGTTTTAAAAAATCCTAGGAAATTTTAGAAGGTTCTGGACAGTGCTGGAGGGTTTCAGAAGATTCTGGAAGAATCAAGGAATTTCAGGAAGGTTCTAAAACATCATAAAAAATCTTGAAGATTCTAGAAGATTTTGAGGGATTCTAAGAGATTTAACGAATCTACCTACATGGAAAATTAAAAATATTCTAGTTAATTCTAGAAGATTGTCAAAAAATCCCGAAGAGTTCATAAAGGATTTTAGAAAACTCTAGAGAGTTCCAAAAATGATGAAAGTTGTGTAGAAAGTTGTGTTAGAAAGTTGTGTTAGAAATTTGTGTAGTATTTCATTAGATTCTAGATAGAAATCTATAAGCTTTTAAGTTTTTAAAATGCTGGATAAGTTTCTCCAGCTCTCCAGACTCATTTCGAGAATTTAGTTTGTTGAGAATTAAAAATTTTGGTAATTTCATAATTAGAAATCTAAATTCTGGTCAAAAACTTTAGTAGCCGAAAGTTTTTATAGTTATATGTCGTTAATTTGTAGCCGTAAATTTTTTCGTCTGAAATATTTGCTGTGGGAATTTTTCTCTTTCGTGAACTTTAACGTGTTATCAAAAATTTTTTTCGGGAATATTATAGAGCCTCTGATAATATTTTTATGATTTATGTGCTGGTTTAGTTGCAGTTAATATAAATTTATTTTTAATAAAATTTAAATTTTCCCTTAAAAATGTATTTATTAACAGCTATTGGTTTTCTTGGTACAAATTTCCCCCTTCTTTCCCTTTTTTCGAAAAAGAAATCCCCTATTTTCCCAAAAATTGAAATTCTGAACCGCTATGATCCCTGAATAATTAATAATAACCAAGAAACGAGGCAATTCAATTCATTTTTTATATCCCACTAACAACAAACGTTCTCAGGAGTAAAAAGTATCCACCAACTAAAGCCAACACACACCAAAACTTCATCCCTCGAGGCTAAAAAAAAGCATAAACCATACTGTAAGTTTGACGCGGGGTAATCCCAGCTCTCTTCGGCCTGTGGAACCACTAGGGACTTTTCTAATTTGAATGTTTGATGTCGGATCGTCTTTTGTTTCCGGAGAGCCGGGCGGCAAAAAGAAGAAATAAGAGCAGTTATATCCTTCTCTCGGTTTGCTTTCTCCCTTATCCATTGTAGTCCAGACAGCACGTCGTAAAAAGCATAATTTTCCCGAATAATTCCCAGACTCGATTTTTTTTAAATAGCTTCTTGATGGGGTCCTGAATGACCTCTAAAAATTTGTAGAACAGATTGATTGCCAAAGGGGTTTTTTTAAAAAAAGAATTTTAAAAATTCACGTTTGCGTGGACAGACCATTTCCATTGCGTAGTACAAAAAAAATTTCAAATTAAAACAGAAAGTGTACACAATTGTAAGAAAAACAAAAAAAAAGAACCTTCTATCTCTAATAGGTTTTGAGATTAGGTAATTTCAAAAAACCCCTTTTTCCGAATTTCGTCGAAAAATGACTACTTTTTATAACTTTGTATGTACCATCTGATTTCTTGAAAAAATATTCAACAGACGAGTGAAAATTCAAGTGTTTATTTTTAATTTGCCATAAAGGACAAAGTCCTAACTCTAATAAGTCGGCAGTTATGATCTCTTAAATTGGACTACTTTTGACCTATTTTTCAGGGCAATTTCCTCCTATCAGAGTTCTTTCGAAACAGGGCGTTTCATGGTCAAGTACGATAGTGATGCCAGAGCATGAAATGAAGTAAAAAAAATTCTACGTAAATAAAAAAAAGGCCTTCTAGTCCTATTAGTTTGTGATTTGTGATCTTTCAAAAAGTCTCGTTTTTTTAAATTTTTTTACTAAAATCAGAAAAATTGTGTTTTTTGAAAATATCTCGTTTCCTGTTGATCCTCCGATGAAAGATTAAGGAAAGAAATTAAAGTAGACTCAATTCTGCGTAAACTAGGGTAAAATAATGTGTTCCATCCCTAATAGGTCACAAATTATGACCCTGAAAAGTGGACCCTTTTTGCATATAATCATCTGAGTGTACCATACGGGGCAAGTACAGCCATATTTGAACATTTTTATGCAAATTAAGTGATTAGCACTAATTTCAAGTATATAATACATACTTTGTTATTGATTTGTTATTAATTGTTTATGACAAAATCATTTAAACACCATCTCTTTTTAGTACTTTTTTACCGTTTTTCAGTACTTTTGCGGCAAAAAAGTTATTATAATTTATTATAAATATGTAATATGCCTTTTATTTAAACACCTGTTTTTAGTACTTTTTGACAGTTTTTGAGTACTTATGAGGCACAAAAGTTATTATAATATATTATAAGTCTACAATACGCCTTTTCTTATTAATAAACAAGTAATTGTTTATAACAGTATCATAAAAAACATGCTTTTTGTACTTTTCATCCTTTTTTCAGTACTATTGTGGCAAAAAAGTTATTCTAATTTATAATGAAATCGAATATGCCTAATGTTAATAATAAAATAGTCATTGTTTATAACAAAATATTTTTCTCAGCAGCTTGTCTACATTTTATTAAACAATTATTCTAAAAACACTTGTAATTCGTCCTGAATGTCGCAAAATGTTTTAAATAACAATTTTTTGTAATTAGTACTTCAATAATTAATTATCTAGTTAATTGTTTACTGAAGTACTAATTACAAAAAAGTATTATTCAATATATTTTGCGACATTCAGAACGAATTACAAGTGTTTGTAGGATAATTGTTTAATAAAATGTGGAGAAGCTGTTGAGAAAAATATTTTGTTACAAACAATGACTATTTTATTATTAACATAAGGCATATTCGATATTCATTATAAAGTAGAATAACTTTTATACCGAATAAAAACTGGAATAATAAAATAGAATGACAAATATAATATAGAATAACAAAATGTTATAGAATAACAAAATATTTTTCTCAGCTTCTCTACATTTTATTATACAATTATCCTACAGACACTTGTAATTCGTCCTAAATGTAAAAAAATGTATTGAATACTATTTTTTTGTAATTAGTACTTCAGTAATTAATTAATTAATTAATTACTGAAGTGATAATGTCAAAAAAAATTATTCAATACATTTTGCGACATTCAGGACAAATTAGAAGGGTTTGTAAGATAATTGTATAATAAAATGTAGAGAAGCTGTTGAGAAAAATATTTTGTTATAAACAATGACTATTTTATTATTAACATAAGGCATATTCGATATTCATTATAAATTAGAATAACTTTGTTGCCACAAAAGTTCTGAAAAAAGGAAGAAAAGTAAAAAAAACATGTTTTTATGATATTTTTATAAACAATTACTTGTTAATTAATTAAAAAAGGCATATTGTAGATTTATAATATATTATAATAATTTTTTGCCTCATAAGTACTCAAAATTCAAAAAGTACTAAAAACATGTGTTTAAATAATTTCTTTATAAATAATTTATGGTTTATTAAAAATAAAATAAAATTTATTATAATAAATTATAATAAATTTTTTTCCACAAAAGTACTGAAAAACGGTTTAAAAAGTACTAAAACCAGGTGTTTAAATGATTTTCTTAGAAACAATTAATTGTTTATCAATTAAAAAGTATGTACTATTTACTTGAAAATAGTGCTTATCACTTAATTTACATAAAAATATTCAAATATGGCCGTACTTGTCCCGTATGGTACACTCAGGTGATTATATACAAAAATAGTCCACTTTCCCAGGGTCATAACTTATGACCTGTTAAGACTAGAAGACTTTATTTTATTCCATTTTACGCAGAATTGAGTCTACTTTAATTTCTTTCCCTGATCTTTTATCGGAGGATCAACAGAAAACGAGGTATTTTCAAAAAACGCAATTTTTCTGATTTTAGTAAAAAAATGAAAAAAACGGAACTTTTTGAAAGATCACACAACATAAATTAATAGGACTAGAAGGCCCTTTTTTTATTGACGTAGAATTTTGTTTACTTCATTTCATCCTGTGGCATCACTATCCTACTTTGCCCATGATACGCCCTGTTTCGAGAAAACTTGGCAAGGAGTAGTCCTGAAAAAAAAGATCAAAAGTAGTCCACTTTGAGAGGTTATAACTGTCGACCTGTTAGAGTTAGGACTTTGTCCTTTATGGAAAATTAAAGCTAAACACTTGAGTTTTCACTCATCTGTTGAACATTTTTTCATAAAATTAATCGGCCAGATGGTACACACCAAGTTATAAAAAGTAGTGATTTTTCGACGAAATTCGGGAAAAGGGGTTTTTTGAAATTATTGTATCTCGATACGTATTAGAGTAGAGACCTATCAGAGATAGAAGGTTCTTTTTTTCTGTTTTTCTTAGAATTGTGTTTGTGAATTTGAACTTTTTTTTTGTACAACGCAATGTAACAGAACGCAAACGGATCCACACGAACGTGAATTTTGAAAATTCTTTTTTAAAAAAACCCCTTTGGCAATCGATCTGTTCTACAAATTTTTAGAGGTCATTCAGGACTCCTTCAAGAATCTATTTTTAAAAAAAATCGCGTTTGGGACTTATTCGGAAAAAAACTACCAGCTTCCTGAACTATTGTTCCCTGCCCGATTCTGCCACTATTTGCGACCTACCCCTTTTCCTGTCGGCTGAGCCACCCGGTACACCACTGTCGGTCAGCAAACTCGCTTCGAGCTTTTTTTTCACTCGGATTTTGTTCGGTCCGTTTACACTCAGTCACTGCGGATTCCTGAATCGGAATCACCTTTCTCGCAAGCGGTGAACTGAGAAAAATACGAAAATGCCTTTCCAAAAATTCATTGTGGGATTGAAAGTAAAATGAAGTTAATTAAACTCAATTATTAAATATAAATTGAAGGATCTCGTGTGGAAATTTCCTACTGAACCGTTGTGATTTCTGAAATCCACACTGAGGGAATTCCAATAAATAATTAAAAGGGATTTTGAAATAAATTGTTTACAGGTAATTTTGAACTGGAAATTTTTAGGAATCTTGTAGGATATATGGAATTCCCTATGGTATCCATTCTATGGTATTCTTTACCGAATCCTGTGTAGAATTCTAGATTGGATTCTCCATGGAATCCTACGTTGCTTATTTCCAGAATTCACTTCTTAAAAATTTCGCAAGGATCAATGCAGGCTTTCCTCTGGAGGATTCGAACTAGGATCAGTTGTACGATGTCCTGAATTATCCGATATATCGTTTTATTTGTAACCTCACCTGGGATTTTATTATATTTAGGGACAATTCTATCTAGGATTCTATTTAAGATCTCTTGCGATATCTTATTTAGTATTCCATATAATCCTAATGGGATCTTACTTAAATCCCAATTGAAGATCAAATTCCCATTTATGATATTATTCTTGATTTTTCATAAATACAGAAATTTATAAATTAAAAAATTTGGGAAATACTGGAAACTGAAACTGTAAATTCCCATAAGGGATTTTTCAATATTAAAATGAGGGGGGGGGATTCACGGGACGGTTGAACGCGTTTAATTTCACAGAGTTCATTAAGACAGAGTTAGTGGGACTCGGAAGGCCTCGTTAGGCAAGATCCACGATGGCACTTGAGGCTCTGCTGCGCTATTGGGCGCTAGTGGCACCTAATGCACCAAGTAGACGTTGAGTTTCACGCCAAAACGCCGCTCGTCTAAGATGAGAGGCGAATGAGATTCTCAAGACTCAATTTAGCAATTGGGATTTTTCCTTCCTGGGCCAAGCACGGATAGCGATTAAATGGCGCGAGAGGAGCCAATTTTGTTGAAGTTGGAGTCCCGATTTTAGGGATAAATGGAAATGTGAACCTCAGTCGAGGCGCTGTGAAAAATGGTTTCTAATTAAATTTTTAGTATTACCTGATTTAGTATTCTTTGGGGAATTATTTACATTTTTAAAGCCTGCCTTGCCCAGTAGGACAGTCGCTGATTTATGTCTTAATTTTAATGATTAAATTATTATTGTGTTCGACGATATGTAAAATTAAAAATCATATTAATTTTAGTTTTTACCGAACTTCACTGGAGAATGATATGTTTTAATTTACCAGTTTAAATTTTTTTCTTTTAACTTGATAATTAGTTATTTTAATTTCATTGAAATTGTTTCGAACCTTTTTTCATTTGCAATCATATTCCCCTTGCTCAAAATATATTTCATCAAAATTTTCCTAATTCCAGAAAACGTTTTATATCTACTATGACTACATTACATCCTCTGATCAAATCTTCTCGAATTTTCTTTGCATATAAGGCTCCTGAATCATAGATCATATGAGCTCATATTTGACTCCAATTAGCTTATATTTGAGCTCTTACTAGTGCTCATATTAGAGCTCATGTAAAGCGCTGTTATTATATGTAGATTAAATGAGCTCATTCACTCGAATCCCGATTTAAGCTATCCCGATTTAGGCCGTTCCTAGAATTTCGTTCGGTGGCATCCAGTCGTTGCGCGGGTCCGAGGGTAGAGAGGGACATAACGGCCGTTAAGCCGTGCCGAAGTAACCAGCAGCAACAGAGCGAGCAGTGTCAATTCCTTTTACATTTATTTTTGAACACGTTGAAAATTCATTTTTCATTAATTTTTCCTCGTCATTTAAGAATTTTCATCCTTTATGGTAAAAAAATTTACATGCATACATAATTCAGTTACATAATTCATATTATTCCGACTGAAAGTGGTTCGTACGGACCTCACTGTTTGTGTTCAGAGGAGCTCAAGGACTCTCCCGATTAAGGCCAAGCTATGCTCAAAACCCGGCTTAAATCGGGATTCGGGTGTATTAGATCTCATATCATAGCTGATATTATAGATCATTATAAGCTCATATGAGCTCGTTATGAGCTCAGAGCTAATACGAACTTATGTCAAAGCTCGTATAAAAGCTCATATGAGTATACATTATAACTTATATGAGCTCTATTATAAGTTCCTATGAGCTCTTCTTTAAGTTCTAATATAAGCTATAATATGAGGTCTAATATAAGCTCATGTGAGCTAAAATATACGCTCATATGAGATCTAATATGAGCTCGTATAAGCTATAATATATGCTTATATTATAGCTCGCATGACCTTATATTAGAGATCATATGAGCTTATATTATAGTTCAAATAAGCTTATATTAGATCTCATAGCAGCTTATATTAGAGCTCATATGTGTTTGTAGTGTAGCTTGTATTAGAGATCCTATGAGCTTACATTGGAGCTTATGCGAGCTTATATTAGACACATTTGAGCTTATATTAGACTCATATGAGCTTATATTATAGCTCATATGAGCTTATATTATAGGTCATATAAGCTCATAAAAGTTCTAATATAAGCTTATTTGAACTTATATTAGAACTGATACGAGCTTATATTAGAACTAATATGAACTTATATTATAGCTTATATTGGATCTCATATTAGAGCTCATATAAGCTTACATTAGAGCTTATATGAGTTTTTATTACTCATATGAGCTTATATCATAACTTATACGAGTCAATATTAAACATGATATGAGCTTATATTAGAGATGATAACTCATAAGTTTTAATATAAACTCATATGAGTTTATATTATAGCTTATATGAACCTATATTATAACTCATTTGAGCTTACATTAGAGCTTATATGAGCGTATATTGTAACTCATATGTGCTTATATTATAACTGAAATAAGTTCATATTAGATTTCATTTGCGCTTATATTAGAGCTGATATGAGCTTATATTATAGCTTATATTGGACCTCATATGAGCTTACATTGGAGCTTATATGAATTTATACTACTCATAAGATCTGATATCATAACTCATATGAGCCAATATTAGACACGATATGAGCTTATATTAGAGATCATATAAACTCATATAAGTTCTAAAATAAGCTCATATGAGTTTATATTATAGTTTAAATGAGCCTACAGTACCGGTCACGAGTATCGAACCGCTTCACTCGCATCTCATCGGAAAAAAATTCTTGTCTTTTACATTTAATAACTCAGGAAGGAAACGCGACTATGACTTTTGGCAAAAAGCATTAAAAAGATTAAGAAATTTCGCATCGAAGGAGCCATATGTGAATAACTTTGGAATATTCTTAGTCAAGATAGAATTTAAGAAAACTACATGTTCATGGAGTCTCTCAAAAATAAAAATATGATGGCACACTTGTATTCATTACTAGATGATTAGTAAAGATATTTGGAATTTATAGGTTTAATTTTAAAGTTTATATTTTAAAGTACCGCTATGAATTTTTTCAAAATTCTCCTAAATCTTTTCTGAATTTTTCCAGGACTTGAAAAAAGGTTTAAAAATTTTTAACCTAGCACATTATTTCCTTCTAGTTTTCTTAAATTCTATCTTGATTAATAATACTTCAAAGTTATTCATATATGGCCCTTTCGACGCGAAAATTCTTAACCTTTTCAATACCTTTTGCCAAAAATTACAGTCGCGTTTCTTTCTCAAGTTATTAAATGTAAAGGTCTTTTCCGATGATGCGAGTGAGGCAGTCTGATACACGTGACCGATACTGTATATTATAGCTCATTTGAGCTTACATTAGAGCTTATGAATTTATATTAGATTCAAATAAGCTTATATTAGAACTCATATGAGTTCATATGGGCTTTCATCAGAACTCATATATGAGCTTATAACTCATATGAGCATTGGCTCATATATAGCTCATTATAGCTCATATGAGCTTATATTAGACCTCATTTAAACTCATAAGTTTTAATATATGCTTATATTACAGCTCATATGACCTTATATATGAGCTCAAAAGAGCTCATATTAGATCTCATAGGAGCTTATATCAGAGCTCATATGTGCTTGTATTATAGCTTATGTCAGAGCTGATATAAGCTTACATTAGACATTATATGAGCTTTAATTAGACTCATATAAGCTTATACTGTAGCTCATATAAACTCATATAAGTTCTAATATAGGCTCATTTGAGCTGATATATTAGAGCTCATTTGAGCTTATATTAGAGCCTATATTAAAGTTTATTTTGGAGCTCATGTTTGATACCAAATGAGCTTATATTAGATCTCATATGAGCTTATATTTGAGCTGATATAAGCTTATGTTCTAGGTTATATTGGAACGCACATTAAAGTTCATATGAGCTTACATAATAGCTTAAATGAGTTTATATTAGACTAAATAAGCTTATATTAGAACTCATAGAACTCATATGGGTCAATATTAAACCTCATATGAACTTGTATTATAGATCGTATGAGCTTGTATTAGAGCTCATTTAAACTCATATAAGTTCTAATATAAGCTAGTATAAGCTTATATTTCAATCATATGAACTTATATTTTAGCTCAAAAGAGCGCATATAAAATCTCATATGCGCTTGTATTAGAGCTGATATGAGCTTATTTTCTAGGTTATATTGGAGATTATATTAAAGCTCATATGAGCTTACATTAGAGTTTATATGAGTTTATATTAGTCACAAAATAGCTTATTTTAGAATTCATATGAGTTCACATGAGTTTTCATTAGAACTCATATATAAGCTTATATAATAACTTATATGAGCCAATATTAGACCTCATATTAGCTTATATTATAGTTCATATGTGACGTTAGGCGAGGAAAGGGAGCTTAGGCTTAAAAAATCGATTTTTATTTTTTTGATGCTATCGATCATTTTTGAATCGCTCTTTCATATTAAAAAGGAATTAAATTTCTATCTGCAAAATTGGAATTGTTATTAGGCTGCAAAGTGAAGCGTAAATCGCCTGTTTCGACGTTTGCGGATGACCAGACCGTCTCTTCAGTCTCTTCTATTGAAAAATTTTCCTGCTAACCCTAAGGTCCCTTTCCTTGCGGAACGTCACATATGAGCTTATATTAGAGCTCATTTAAACTCATATAAGTTCTAATATAAGCTAATATAATCTTATATTACAGCTCATATGAGCTTATATAGTAGCTCAAAAGAGCTCATAGTATATCTCATATGAGCTTATATTATAGCTTATTTAAACTCATATAAGTTCTAATATAAGCTAATGTAAGTTTATATTACAGCTCATGTGAGCTTACATAATCGCGCAAAAGAGTTCATATTATATCTCAAATGAGCCTACATTCGAGCTGATAGGAGCTTATA
The DNA here is from genome assembly GCA_037177015.1 of Euceroptres primus. NCBI lineage: Eukaryota > Metazoa > Arthropoda > Insecta > Hymenoptera > Figitidae > Euceroptres > Euceroptres primus. Next base: position 19,055 of record JBAGKK010522801.1, read on the forward strand.
TTATAGCTTATATTGGAGCTCATATCAGATCTCATATAAGCTTATATTATAGCTCATATGAACTTATATTATAGCTTTAATGAGCTCATAACAGATCTCATATGAATTTATATTAGAGCTGATATTAGCTTATATTACAGCTTATACTGGAGCTCATATTTGTTTTCAAATGAGCTTATGTTAGAACTCACATGAGTCAATATTAAACCTAATATGAGCTTATATTGGAGCTCATATAAACTCATGTTAGTTCTAATATAAGCTTATATGAGCTTATATTAGAGCTAATATGAGCTTATATTCTAGGTTATATTGAAGCTCATATTAAAGCTCATGTGAGCTTACATTAGAGCTTATATGAGTTTATATTAGTCTCAAATAAGCTTATATTAGAATTCATATGCGTTCACGTGAGCTTTCATCAGAACTCATATATAAGCTTATATAATAACTCATATGAGCCAATATTGGACCTCATATGAGCTTATATCATAGTTCATATGAGCTTATATTAGAGCTTATTTAAACTCATATACGTTCTTATATAAGTTAATATAAGCTTATAATACAGCTCATATGAGCTTATGTAGTAGCTGAAAAGACCTCATTATATATCTCATATGAGCTTATATTATAGCTCACATTTTCTTACGTTAGAGCTCATTTAAACTCATATAACTTCTAATATAAGCTAATGTAAGTTTATGGTACAGCTTATATGAGCTTATATAATCGCTCAAAAGAGCTCATATTATATCTCATATGAGCCTACATTAGAGATGATATGAGGTTATATTATAGCTTATATTGGAGCTCATATTAGATCTTATATGAGCTTATATTATAGCTTATATTGGAGCTCATACTAGATCTCATATGATCTTATATTATAGTTCATACGAGCTTATATTATAGCTCATATGAGCTTATATTATAGCTTAAATTAGCTCATAACAGATCTCATATGAGCATATATTAGAGCTGATATTAGCTTATATTGCAGCTTATACTGGAGCTCATATTTGATCTCAAATGAGCCTATGTTAGAGCTCATATGAGCCAATATTAAACCTATTATGAGCTTATATTCGAGCTCATATAAACTCATGTTAGTTCTAATATAAGTTCATATGAGCTTATATTATAGCTGATATGAGCTTATATTATAAATTATATTGGACCCATAGTAGAGCTCATAGCAGCTTAGATTGGAGCTTAAATAAGTTTATATTATACCTAAATTAGCTTATAACTTGTACTAGTTAATATGAGTTTTATCAAAACCCATGTATGAGCTCATATAAGAACTCATATATTAGCTTATATTAGAACTCATATATGATCTTATATTTCTACATATATGAGCTTATATTAGAACTCATATATGAGCTTATATTATAATTCATATAAGCCAATATTAGAGCTTTTATGAGCTCACATTAGAGGTCATTTGAGATCATATAAGCTCATATGGATATACAACGTTATTCGGGAATCTTGAAACAACGGCGGCGGCGTAGGCGATATCTTTTTATAATATTAGGGAGTTAAATATATATTCTATCTTTACTATGCTTTCAAACATTTTGATGTAAACATTAAATGTAAAATAATAAAATTATGATTTAAACTGGAGAATTTTCTATTAGAATAAAAAGTAACTTTATGACTTGAAATCGACTTACGGAGCATTATTCCGAGTACAACGTCGATCCCATTTCGCTACTACTAGAATACCTTTTTTTCCCCTTTGTTGCTTCCTTCTTTCTCAACGACCTCTCGAATCGCTCTTCGCGATAATTCTTTCTTCTTAGTGTCTCGTAGTCGTAAACACTGTTTACGCAGCAATCCAGTGGGAAAAATAGGTAAAAAGAATAACGCAGTTTTACTCGACGATCAAATGTGCCAGGTTAAATGTACTTCCCAACCCCTAGTTGCCATTTGTCTCTCGAGCCCATTCTCCTTTGGAGTCTTTTGCAACTACGAAACATCCGACTAACCTCCTTCTTTCATCCACCACCATTTCTCCACCTATCTTCTTTTCTCTTATTGTATAGTTTATGCAGTTACCAACATTGAATAGAGAGGAAACGCTCGCTTTCCCGACGATCAAGTTCACTGAGAAAAAATGTACTCTCAACCCAGATATGCCTTTATTCTTTCTTCTCTGGACAATTTTATATCTCGTTTCCTCTAGAGTATACTGGCCACAATTTCTTGCAACTTTTACATTTAAATTTTTATACCATCCGGTTATTCAGTATTCGAAGCGCTTTTCCTCGTTGCATTTCAAATCTTCAATTTTGACTGCAGTTCTGCTCAGAAGCCGACAAGAGTAAACGTCTTCAGGAAATTAGTTTTCGCTACGATACTCCTGAAAAATATGATTTTACGCTGATATTACGATGGATCCACTTTTAATGGTGTACTTTCTATTTTTTTTCTATTTGCCAAATGAGTTTTCTATACTTTCCTTGTAAAAATAACTTGGTAAATTCAATTTAAAACGATGAAAGTTGGAGACAAATAAAGTTTGCGACCAGAAATTCAAAATCTAATGCGTAAAAGATACTGTCACATCATAATTATATTCCACAAAGTGAACCCTCTGAAATTCTCTTTAAAAAGCGAGACCATAACTTTTAACAACTTCTCGCAAATAGAATTTCCTTTTCACGTCCGAATTTTCAAGCACGTGTTTTCCCGTGGGTATTTCTCGTAACGATGTTACACAAAGCTTCATACATTTTTAAGTCTTGTATAATGCGGAAGATGCATTTTCCGCTGATGCATTTTTTATGTCCCCATAAACACCAAATATTATGGCAATGTAAAGAGTAAAGTTTACACTGAGAGATTTTTTCACAAAAATTACGATCGGCTGCTAGCCTGGCACATCTTAATAAAACAAAATTGAAACATTGTATTGATTCGTGCCTTGGGGAGATGAGGTAAACATAATAAAGAAGGAATAAGTAATGGTCTATTAATTCTAATAAGGAAAATAGCGTTTGATAAAATTATTTTCATATTTACCAAGGGGTGACTAGATAATTGGGATATAATGGCTTAAATCTGCTTAATTTATCTCTCAGGTCTCAGTGATTAAAGATCCTTTCAGCTTAAACTCTGCCTCTAAAACTGTAAATATAAATGCCTTTAGTTTTGAATTTTACAAAATATTTCGCTCACAATTTTAACTTCTAATTTACAATAAATATTTATTTATAATTGACTTTATTTATTCAAATCGATAGATTGAAATAATTTCTCTTACATTTTAGTGAAAATTCAAATGATCAGATTTTTAATAAACCAAGTTTGATCAATTTGATGAATTTCGCGGTCGAGCTGCATTCTGTAGAAATACTGTCATCAAACTGGAAGTGATTGAATCAAACAGATATCTCTGGAATTTTCAATTTAATTCATTCTCAGCTATTGCCAGAAATATTTATCAAACATGACACTAACTCTTCCTTAATAGACATTGCTGCTCTTCAGAAACAAGAAAAGTTTTAATGGAATTATGTTATGGATGCTGAGTTTCGAAATAAACGAATGATGACTTAAGGAAAAACATTTTCTAAACTGAGAAGAGAGAAAAAAGGTAAATATAACATTTCATGATGAGAGTACTCGAGAAAGCTGGTGAAACTTTTTAAGCTAAGAGAGTCTGAATTTCAATCTCAGCCTAGAGAACTGCTTTTTGGGATGCTTCAGCTGCATTTTCATCATTTACACAGCTTCTCACGTAAACTCTGAGAGGACATCTTCTTCCTAATTTCCTGTCATTTCGCTGGCTTTTAAAAAATAGTTTTTTCCAAAGTGGACTACTTACAGCTAAAGCACATAAATAATTCCTTTTAATTCTAATTTAATTTGAATTTAACTGTAACTTAATTTAATCCCACCAAAAACACTACGCGTGAAAAAAATTCCGCCAATTACAGGAGTTTAAGCTGCATTAATATTTTCTCAATTTAAATTAAAGTTAGTTCAATTTGTAAAATAACAAAATAAAGCCAAGAACCACAATAATCGAAAATTATTTTTATTTCAATATTTTATAATAGACAGAATCCATTTCAAATCATGCAGGCAATTTTTGAGATATTATGGTTTTTCTTGTGTTTTTCAAATTTTTCTCACTCGAAGTGAGAAGAAAATAAAAAACAATAAAAAATAATGAAGCTATTTCGATTTTTGGAAGAAAAGAAAAAATGTTTTATCGCAAACCCCACCTTTTTTCCCCTGAATTTTTGAGGAGTAAAAGGTACCAATATAGTTTATTTACTATATATTTCCCAATTGGTACTTATTTGTTTTTCAGGAGAAAAAAATTATTATATATTTTTGCTTCAAAACCTTGCCATTTTGGCAGTTTTTGAGATTTTAAGGTTTTCCTTGTTTTATTTTATCAAGTTTTATGCAATCTTCGAAATTGATAAGAAAATAAAGAATAAAAACTGGTAAAGCTATTTCGATTTTTTGAAAAAATAAGACATGAAATTTTCTTCAAATAGCTACCTTTTTTGGCGCTAAAATTTTCAGGTGTGATGTTTGGTAATATAGTTTACCTACCATAAATTTGAAAACTTGACTGTATTTATATTTCAAGAGAAAAAATTGCTGTTTTTCCAGAATACAGTAAATGAGAGAACAATAAGAAAAATAGAATTTTTTGTTTATTGAAATATAAATAAAATTTAGTTTTAAAACTTATGGTAGGTAGAATCTATTTTCACCCAATACACCTGAAAATCGAAATACCTTTACCAGTTTTTATTCTTTCTTCGTTTGAAGAAAATCTCGTGTTTTATTTTTCCAAAAAATCGAAATAGCTTTACCAGTTTTTATTATTTCTTTGTTTTTTTCATCGGTTTCGAAGGAGTGTAAAGAACTTAATAAATTGGAACAAGAAAAACCTTAAAACCTCAAAAATTGCCAAAATGGCAAGGTTTCGAAGCAAAAATATAAAATGTTTTTCTCCTGAAAAACAAAAAATACCAAATGAAAAATTGATGCTAAGTAGACTACGTTGATACCTATTATTCCTCAAAATATCAGAGGAAAAAAAGGTGGGGTTTTTGAGAAAAATTTTTTTTCGTTTTTTCCAAAAATCAAAATAGCTTTACCATTTTTTATTATTTTTTCATTTTCTTCATGAATTTCAAAAGAGTGAGGAAAATGTGACAAACTGGAAGAAGAAAAACTTTAATATTGATTTGATTCTCATCAAGCCTGATATTAATTAATACTTTAATAGCTTAAAAATTGAAAAAATAGTAATGTTTTTAAAGTCAAATTTGCAAGAAAATAATTTTTACCTTAAAATTCAAAAATATTCGTAAAAAATGTAAATATGTCGTTATGGTAATTTAAAAAAAGGCATGTCCCCTTATTTTTCACGTACAAGAACATATTTCATTGGCCTGCCTGATTTTAAATGGATTCAGTCAATACATATAAACATGTTATGACATAAAAAATTAATAAATGTATTAATTTTTAAAGTAATTTAATACATGAAATTTTAATGTTTTTAAAATTAAATTCATATATTAGAGAAATAAAAAAATTTTTCAACGCATTTGGCGGGCTTATCGTTGTAACATTACTCGCCAGCCAAATATGTTTAAATCTTTTTTTCATTCTCTAATATACGAATTTAATTTATTTAATGATAAACTTTTTAATAATAAAATAAAAATTTCATAAATTAAATTACTTTATTATTGATACAATAATTAATTTTTTAAAGTTGTAATATGCATTATAAAATACTGATATAAAAATAATCTATTATTGTAGTACTTGGCTTTATTTTGTTATTCTACAAATTTAACTATCTTTAATTTAAATTAAGAAAATATTAATGCAGCTTAGCTTATGTACTTCGCGGAGTTTTTTCTTCACACGTAGTGCTTTTGGTGAGATTTCATTCTTTTTTAAAAATCATATCATGTACAACATATATTTTCTATAATTAGTCATATTTTAAAATTAAATTGAAACCATTATTTTTTAAATATCACTTTAATATTAGCGATATGTATTATACAAATAAGCTTAGTTCTATATTTACATTAAATTCTAATTTAAAATCACTTAAAATTTTTTCATTTTCTAATATTAAATGTAATTTTCTTGTTAATAATATCAATTGAATATTTTTTTACCCTCGTGACCATTTAATTTTTCTATATATGCATTTATTATTTCTATCCAGTCTTTGAAATTAATTCTAATTAAACTATTATAAAATTTATATTCATGGTTATACTTCAATGCAGCTTTGAATATATAATTCTTAATATTTATTTTTACTCTTGACACATCGTTAACTTTGATAGTGTTAATTACTGCTTCTGTTTTTGCAATAATAATATTGTTTGATTTCGTAATTTCTTTTCGTACAATTTCATTTTTATTATGACAATGATCACATATTTCATTAATCTCCATTCATTTCTTATTTTCAAAATCAACTAAATTCATTAGTTTTATTCGCCAATACTATAAATGCAAAATTTATTTATTTTGACGAAAAAATTCGAATAACCTATTTACAAACCTTCTATGACTAATTTTAGTTATGAGAATACATATATAGATTTCCGCACTTTTTATAACATTTGTAAGAGAAGAACTTTAATTTTTGGAATATGTTAATACTGTAATTACGAAATTTAATCAATTTGATGGGACACAAGACAGATTTGCAAAAAATTTATTCAATATTAATATTATTCAATAATAATATTAACATTAATACAAACTAAAATTTAATCTGCATATTTAATTTCAAAAGAATTTTGGGATGATAATGCAGATGCCGATAAATTAATTAAAGTTAAAATTGAGGCAGAACGGCAAGAAGAGTCAGATCAGAAAAGGAAATGTTAAATTCTAGATAATAGTTTGAAGAAGAAGCTAAAAAAAATGAAAATTTATAATTTATGTATTCACATTTAATTATGTATGTTTTTATGTTCAACATTATACGTATTTTAATTCCTTTTTTATTTTTAAAATTTCTAATTGTAATTTTAAATAAAAATTTATTAATGAAAATATTTTCTTATTTATTTGCATATGGGTATTATAGAAGTATATATTTTTAAAATATAGTTATGATTTAAAAGAAAAATTTTTTTATCACAATTCACTAAAAAAATTTAGTATTAAATTGGTATATAATTTATAAGATCTATTAATGTGAAAGATTAAATTAAAATTGTTAATTTTTTAATAAATTTAAACCTAAGTTTAAATTTATTTTAATAATAACTCTGTAATATGCTTATATATCACTTTCTCCTGAAAAAGCGGCATATGTATACTTTATTTGCAATATTTCTGTGAAGTTTCATGAAAATCGATCGATTTCTTTTGGCTGTAACTGCGTCTGCATGCCAAAAATCACTAAAAAACGCAAAAAAATTATTATTTTTAGTTGAAATCAATATATCTCAATTTCCGACAAAATAAGTTTACAATATGATGACATCCTACTATAAAAAAAGTTTGAAGTCAATTGGTAAAAGCATGTAACACAGAAAAAACAAATGATAAAGTTTACCTCAATTCCGGGATAAAAATTATCTGCAACAAAAATGAACTTCACAGGATAAATTTTACTCAAATATCGATTAAGTTTTCTTTTGTTTTTCCATGATAACAGATGTATTTTAAGAGAAGTGAAGTCTGAATAAAGATTTATCCCTCTAAAAAATTACCTTCAACAAATTTTATCCTTAGTTTTTTCTGTGAAGAACAGGCTTGTTCTACATTTCAGAAATTACGTTTTTAATTTATCATTTCTTAACGGATGCAATTCTGAACCTATTTCTTCCGAAATAACGTGTAAAATCGAAAAGTAAGATGATATTGTGAAAGTTTTATGAACATTGGAATACAATTGGAGTTCATTGGAATATATTGAAATACAGCCTGCAGATGACTTTGTTAAGCTTTTTTTTTTTTAATTTCAATCAGCGTATTTCTTCAATTTTCAATTAATATCGTCTAAACTTACAGAAATTGTGTATTTTAGTGGGTTTTACGTGTCCATCAATTTTGGTTGTAACATCTCATAAATTGACTGAGATATTCCATTTTTAGTGTTTAAAATCATTTTTGTTACAGATTTCGTTACAGATTCTCAATAGCGCATTTTCTTCTAATTCGCACTTCATCGATCTCTGGTTGAATGTTTTCGGCAAAATAGATACATATTTGAATTTTTTAGTATTTTGGATACTCGAAGGTGATTCGCTCTCGCGAATCTTAGTGTAATTTTTAATTAATTCTCATTAAGAAAAGTCCTTCTCTGAAAAATAAAGATGAAAGTCGAAATATCATTTTTATTATTCTTTCTCATAATGCGTTCTCTTGGAGAACCATAAAAATTTTTCTGGAATTTATATCTGGAGGTGAAATTAATGCAGATGACTGTTCCAAGTATTTACGTCCCTTTACTCAACAATTAACGACGACGAGAACTTGAGTAGAACATTAATCTGGTGAAATAGTAACGAATATCTTTCAGGAGGCAGCATACATATGAGAAATTTCATGCAGCACAAATGAATGAAAATTAAATTTTTGAAATTAGATTTTTTAAATTCTTCCGTAAAATTAGAAAATATTATATTTGTCAGCAGTGCTTTATCGGTAAACATTTTAAATTTTAAAGGAAAAAATTCTAAATTAAATTAATTAAAATTTTTTAATTCAGAAGTAATCGAACCAAAACGTTTTAATATGAGGGTCTTGACATAATTTTTATCTTGTAAAAATCTTCTATATATTTAAGTATATCTGCAGATTTTTAAACGCGAGCAGTTAATTTTTGCCTGACTACATATTGACTTTACTACTTGTTCTCATTGAGATATTAACATGAAGTTGTTTGGCTGTTTACTGACTTTACTACTTGCTCTCGTTAAGACATCAACAAAATTTATGTCTGACTAAATATTGCCTTTACTGCTTGCTCTCTTTGACTCATTAAAATAAAAGAAAAGCTGTTTCAATTACCAGAAATCAAAGATAATTGGACATAACGATTTTTTTTCTCGACTCTCTAGAAATCGCCGGTACGCGTCAATTCTTTAGTTGATCTACTTCTCTCCCAGACTGTGAACTGGCATTAATTATAGCCAATTATTTATAACTCTTCATTAGTAACTCTTTAACAAAAAGAAATAATTTGTCCACCTTACTGGACGTACTATTTTTGTCTGATGTCTTGTCTACTGTTAATTATAATATCAATTCCAGTATATATATTTCAATATCTTATTATACCTGCAGACTGCTCGTGTTCTAATTTTGATTTCTATTTTTATTTGCAATGCAATTTTTCCGAGCAGCTTGTTAAAACAATAAAAGAGTAAAAATGTTAGAAAAATATTGGAGAAAAGTCCCTTGGCGGGAAGATACCTTTCACAAAGGGACAATACTTTTTCTCTAATATTTCACCGTCAAAGTGAACATGACGCCCTCGGGGGAACCGGTCCTATTCTTGTGGTATAGAGAGCGGCTTAAAATTACCAAACTAGCAGCTCGTCTTTTTGCGGATAAAGTTTTGCCACGTGGACAAAGACAAAGAACCGAGACTAAGAACTGATTAAAATACATATTAGGCTCGTAATAAAAATTCGATAGAGCCGTTCAATAATGATCGTTGAAATATTGGAAAAGAAATATTCTATCTCCTCCGATGGATGATCAAGTGCACTAGATTAATTTAAAGGTAGTTCTTTAATTAAAGGATAATTAAAAGTGAGATGAATTAAAAAGTTATCAGATTTTCTTTATTTTATCAAGTTAAAATAGGAAATCGTTCTCTGGAAATTTGAATACTGTTTTTTTTAGATGAAACGACGAATTGACAGAAATTTAAATTATGTATTTGCAGGAAAACGAATTCCAGGCCTGTGAATTCGTTTTCGTGCAAATTGAATTTTTTTTACTGCGTTAAAATTGCTTTCCACACAATTTAAAAAGAACATTCCTCGATCCTCACTTTCTCATGTCGCTTCGGGCTTATTTTCCTTCAACAAATGAAATGTTACATAAATAAAAGTTTTTCATTCAAATTTCTAAAATCGTTCACTGTCATAAAAAATGGTCGCTGACTTGATATATACAAATAACTTTACGCACGTATGAATTAAATTTAATATATACGTGTAAGGGAACGTTGCCTAAGACGGGTCACCCTTAATAGTTTTGTATGAACACATTATATTCATCACTTATGTATGAAGATGCATGCTCAGCAGAATTCTAGTTATTTTAAAAGTGTTTTTTTTTTGCACTGGAAGTAAATTAACGAAAACCAGAAAGGAAAAATTATTTGTGAACATTAAAGAACGAACTTTTACCTGTTTTAGAAGTTGTGATTTAATAAATTCTAATGATTTAAAGAAGTAAGTTATTTTTTGTTTCGATAGATAATTTTGTAAACTTTGCAATTGTTACTTACTTTTTATTAATTTATATGCTGTTTAATACAAATATTTGTAAAATTTTAAACTTGCGAAATTCCTAAGATGGACCTCGGTTAGGCTAGAAAACTGCTGATAAAAGCATAAACTGCTTTATCTATGAATTACCGACGGTACACCGGAAATATATCAGATATTGAAATTTTCCGCCAAAATTAGTACCTTTCCTAACCTCTTTATTGCTTTTTGATCATGAACAAGAAATTTTTAAAAATGTGTTGTTTATTCACTTTATATTAGTAAATTATTTATCTACGATGAATAACATTTGCCATTTTACAACTTTCTATAAATATTAAGTTCGCGATCTTTATTAATACTTGTTTTCTGTTAGGCCTTATTTAACGCTTGTTTTACGTTTTATAATGAATTTTGCATGAATAATATGTCATAAATGTACAGAATATGTTTAAACAGTACGCTACAAATAAAATTTATCAATATATAGAATTTAATTACACAGCTTTTTTTATTTATAAAAGGGGCCTGCCTTAAAATACCGGGTTGCCTAAGACAGAAAAAATACATATTTTTTTCAACATCGGAATTTATTGCCTTTTACACATTTTTTAAACTTTTAAGCATGTGAACTTTGTAAAGCAAACATGAAAATATGATATCAGTAATCGCTTTTGCTTCTGAAGTTCCTTAAAATCGAAAATTTTCGGAAAATATGGAAGGGGGCTCGTCCTAGGCAACTTACCATTAAATTTAATAAACATGCATATTAAATTTAATGAATATGTATATTAAATATATTAATTTAATGTGTAAAAGTATAATAAATCTAATATAAATTTATTACTATATTAATATACTAGCAATTTTATACGGACGCTGAAACACGCGTGAAACGTTGCATTAGCAACTGTTAAAAGATAGTAAAGGAAAATACTAAAATGTATTTTAAGTGAATACAAAAAAATACTATAAGTATATGTATGTATGTATATAGAATTTTTAATACACTTCATTATACAATTTTCAATTCGGAGGAAACGTATTTAAATATTATTTAATAATCATTTTCGTCAAATTTTGAGCAGTCAATTTGAGTATGAAATAAACAACACATAAATAGTATTATATATATATATATATAATTTTATGTCTATAATTATATGTAAGTATATATTAAAACAAACAAGATTTTAATACAGTTTTCTGTTTTTAAAAACATCAAAAGTCAGTATTTATAGTCAACTTGATGCTTAATTTTCGTAAATATAAAATAAGTGAGGGACAATTGTTGAATAGTTATGGGTCGTTGTCAAAAAGTTGTGAAATTCAAGTCCCGACAATTTCACACATTTTCATTATTTAATGTATTTTGGTCAAGTTTCAAAATTTTAGGTGCCTTTATTTAGAAACGGAAAATTAAAATATACCCAAAATGTTCACTAAATAACCTGTTCCCAAGTACAGATTCACAAACTAAAATTGCGAAATAATGACAAAAAAATAGGGATAAATATTTTAGATTTGAAGATGTTTATAAATGTTTAGAAGTCTGTCCCTGAAGTTTCATGACCACTCTGTAACCCTCATATTTTAGGTAAGAGTTTGGACAAAATAACTTTAAAAAATCTAAAAAAATCAAAAACTCATTACTTTTAGTCCTACAAAAGTGTTCGTATAAGCAGAAACATGAAATTTAAAATTTATTTTTCTTCGATTACACAGCCACACAAAAAAAAATATTTTTTCGGGTCTGGAGGTCAGACCATGTTTACTATATGTTTTCGGGGTCGCTGAATCCGAATCCGAGGTCCAAAAAACCCCAGCACGTCAAGGTTCTGACATAACCTCAAAAAACCTCATACAAAATTTTATTCGAGTCCGGGGGTCAGACCATGTTTATTATATGTTTTTTTGGTCGCTGAATCCGAATCCGAGGTCCGAAAAACCCCAGCATGTCAGGGTTTCGACATAACCTCAAAAACTTCATAAAATTTTTTTTTCCGAGTCCGGGAGTCAGACCATGTTTACCATATGTTTTTGGGGTCGCTGAATCCGAATCCGTTGTCTAAAAAACTCCAGTACGTCAGGATTTTGATTTGCAAAGAAACTCGCGAAATTTATTCATCCGACTTACGACGTGTGTCTGCATCCAGGGCACCTCCTCGCGGTGACGGCGGGCAACGGAGTGTGCCTGTGATCCGGCTAAGTCCCTGGATTACGTCTTTTATGCCGTCATGGCAGGTGCACGCAAGCGTTTTACGATGCAGAGAGTCGAATCCTCAGTATCGGCGGCTGGTCAGGGTGAGAAAGCGGGCCCGCAGGCGTCGTCATCAAGCGACCGCAGTTTCACATTAGTTGGTGACTTGGCTAATGTGGAATTTAGTGCTACAAGAAAGCGGCCCGAAGTTTCGCAATCACATGATTGTCATGCGAATCATGACAATTTTTGTTACGTTTGTTCCAAATATGAAGTTACATCTTTGCAAAAAAAGATTGACAATAATATTTGCAACTTATACGAATCAATTTTCAATTCAAAGATGGATCAACATAATAGCTGGGTTCCG
>JBAGKK010522802.1:0-13098 GCA_037177015.1 Euceroptres primus
TAAAATACAAAGCTTCCTCTATGAGGAAGCAATATATTTATTTTTATCTCAGATATGTACATACAGGTTACAAAAAAAGTACAAAAAATCGTTTTTAATTTTTTTCACCCTGGCACACCAAAGATAAAAAATTAATTTATTTTTTTTATAATAGACTTTTGAAATTCTATTTCCGAAATTTCCGAATTTTTTAAAATTTGAATTTCCCGCCAAAATAACTGCAAAATTTTTCTATATATGCTTCCCAACGTGCCTTTTGCCCTCAATTTTTGTCGTTTGAAAATAAACAATATGTTCCGAGAAAAAAAAATAATTTGAAAAATTACATTATTAGGGGTAGTAGGGTTAATATGCAAGCTAGGAGGCTGAAACTTGGTAAAATGTTGTCCACCCCCCCAGGCTACCTACAGATCGTATTAGGACCCGAAAAGCCTTGGGGGCATTTTTACCATACTTACCCCGCTAGACCCTTTGATTTCTTCTTCCAAATGACGTTTTGTACTTCTGATTCTTTGCTACCTTTGTGTCCTTCTTTTTCTTCTTTTTTGTGTTTCTTTTGAATATTAGAGTTATTGGTTTCAGTATTCCTTTTATTCTTTTTTACTTTACTCCTACAAATCCGCTTGAGAATTTTTTTTGATTTTTGATTTCTTGTTACTTTCTCCTCCTACGACACGTGGTGGTTGATACCGCGTGCTCTTTCCTGACTCTCGTGACGTAGATTCGGGACTCCAGTACCGTAAAATAGACATTTCTAGCAGTGTGTTTTTGGAGTGACTTGGGGGGTTTATAAATTCTTTAATTTTTAATATAATTATGAACCATACGATGAAAAGAAATTTATACTAATATCCTAACCTCAAATATGTAACTATTCATTTATGACAGGAACATTATTTAATCATTAATAATTTAATAATTCAAAATTTTTTTATCAATTATTAATATTCATTACATTGCACGTAGTAACAGAAAAAATTGTGAAATGTTAAAGACATATATTTTAATAATATTACATAATATATTTATTACATTTTAATATCTCCTATTATACACAATATAATAATAACTAAAAATAAATTTTATAAAAGAAAAATTCATTAAAAATAGTGTTGAAGTACAATCCTTTAAACCAAAAAAAATACTGCTCTAAATAAATAAGTTTTAAGGAACTTTTAGTGAAGTATCAGATATCGCACTCACTCGTGCTTGTCGCGAGTAATAACTTGCCATCTTTGTTTCGATGAGAGCATCAATATCGGGTTCTATTTCTGATCAAGCAAGCCTCATTAATGATGAAAGAGTAGTGCAAATTCTTCTTCATAGTGAGGTTCAATTATAATAAAAATTAGATTTTATTAAAAATTTATGAACTTCCCAAATCACCCCAAAAGCACCCTGATAGAGATGTCTCACTTCGGTACTGGAGTCCCGAATCTGCATCACGAGAGTAAGCAGACCCTACTATCACCCGAACTCTTTTGTGCTGAGAGAGGAGTCGTAGAGGTGGAAGTGCCAGATCTGGCGTTTGAGAAATATTCCTAAAACTTCTCCTCGCTAATGAGGTCTGTTCTAGAATTATGGCTAAATGATTATGCTTCAAAATTGCTCATTATTTTTACTGTTGCGCTGGCGTCTTTGTTTTTCATCTTTACATGCTTCACCACTAACCAGCGAGGCATCTACCTTACCGACTTTCCAGACATCAACCGCTTAATTAAGGCATTGGACCGTACGACCTAATGGTCGACCACTGACCAGAGGCTGGAAGCAACTTGAAGAATACTGAACGCAGCCACTCGGAGACCGGAATCTCAGCATCCTGATTTTGAAAACAGCCGTTTATTACGCTCAGGTTCTTTTGTCTCCAAATTCTGAATTAATTGGCGTATTTTCATACTATCCGAAATTAGTTGCGTTCCATGATAAACTGCAATTTTTCGCGTCGTTTTTTCGGTCAGTTTAGTTACTTTCGCGTGGGCACCGGGAAATTAAAACTCGTTTCCTATTGGTCCAGGCTTCCGGCCTGTGTACGCAGCATAATGTCGAAGTAATGAAACCGTGGAGCGACCGTGGCCCGGTCTCCATTTGGTTAGTTTAATGCCGAGGCAGCGCGTTAGGTGAATAAGCTAAAGTATAATTGCAAATATGTCCTTCAATCTGGACGCCGCCTACGACGACATATTTGCCGTGCAAGTCGTAAGTTTCTCTTTTAATTTATCTTGAGTCTTTTTCCTTTCTTTATCGGTTGCTTAAAGTTAAATTCTCAGGCTCTTTTAGAGGTTAACCACTCAAAAATTTTCACATGTTAATATTTGAACAACTCAACTTATATCGAGTCGTTTATTTTGAATGAATGTTCACTTTATAGTTAGTTAAATGTAAATTTGTTTTATAAGCTACAAGGATCTCAAATTCCCGAATCCTTGACGTAGTCTAGCTTCTTATCTTCTCCTATTAGGAACTTTAGGCGTCACGACCTAGTCACATGGCGATGCCAGGCGCTCATCTATACAGAAGCAGCTACGTTTAATCAGACGAACGCCGAGGGTCTCCCGAATCCTCAGGTCTTGCAACAGTTTTAACTTTGTTCCAGATTCGGCTCGTTTTAAATGCCGCCCAATGGCATACAAGGAATTTGATTCATCGAGACTTAGTCGCTCTGTCGTAGCGCATCCTTCCATCCTCGGTATGCATGAGTGTTAGCTTTCTATGTTTTTTCCACAACATTTTGCGCTCGCCTCTCCGCGCCAGACATTTAGTGTGGATTATGTGTAATCCACAGTAGGCAAACTGCTATAGATTTGTGCGAGCAGGTAAATTCAAGTGTCGCGTTCCGTGAGTGATAAAATCACGAGAATGCCGTAGAAAAGTGACTTGCCGGGCGAATACTTACTAAATCGGCTATGATGCATCAACATAGAAAAGAAGCATCGTGCGTGTGCTTGCAATGAAAGAGTCCCAAACCCTCTCGCTCACACCCAACCTTCACTCTGCACTCATCGTGCATCTTCGGTCCACAAGGCTTAGCGCATTGACACATTGGTAACGAGAAAGATTCCTTTTACTCTCAGCCCTCATATCACTTTAATTAATTGAAATGACAACCAACACTTACGAATACTGCGAGAATGTTTAGCGCGGAACAATCCCACACAATAGTGGCTTTAAATACTAAACCTGTCACCACACATAGCGAGACGTTCTCGCAGTTCATGCCTCCTACGACCACGTGCGCCCCCGCACAACATATCTACAATCCTACGCCGGTAGAAACGCGATCGATTAATCAACAATTCATGCAAACCCTAGGCATAGTGCCCGAGCAAAATTTTTCTTCCCTTCCCCAGCAAACTTCTTTACTAGGCAATTTTACCATTTCGCAATACTTCAATATTTTTCAACCCTATAACTATCAGTTCCGAAACCATTACAGCATTCCTAACTCGCTAACCCTAACCTACCTGCTCTCAAATAGATATAAACCCGATAGACGTATACCTCAAAACAGTAATTATCTGCAACGAGTAGGATCATTCGATATCAACGCCGTAATTGGCACAAGCGCTTACACTAGGAGGAACAGATTAGCGAATAGAGATATAGGGAAAATAGTTAAGCAGTGGAGCTTTAAATTCAATGGCTCTACAAGGGTTAGCACGGAATACTTTCTAACTAAAGTGGAATAATGTAGGATCTTATCTCCAATTACAAATGTACAGATAATAAACGCATTACCACTCTTTTTAACCAACGTCGCGTTACTCTGGAATAGGAATAACAAAGATCTAGGTACAGTCTGGTTCGATTGGCCAGAATTGAAAACCACCTTTTGGAGTAGATTCGTAGACGATAATTTTGACTATCGTCTACGTGATCAAATCAGAGCTCGCTCACAACGCACCAAAGAGAAAATCGAGGATTATCTCATGTGTCTCTTAGAACTTTACAATAAGCTAGATAGGCCTTGTTCCAAAGAGAAACAATTAGACAACGCGCATCGGAGGTTGCGTCCGGAATATAAAAGAGTTATTAATAATAAATAATTTAGTGCAACTAGGAAACGATTGGAAAGCAGAATGGGCCATATTTAAGGAATATAGACCATCTCCGCCCTCCTAATCCTCAATCCTACCGGAGTTTGCTTACCGAGGAGACAAAAATAAAGGCGCAAAGGCCAGCAATGCTGCCACGGAAGACATCGGCGAAAAAAGTCACAATGAGACTTTACAAGCGATTCAACCAATGGCAACCTGTGAGACAGTTGTCCCAACACCCAAGAAAAACCTGTAAAGCGATGCGCAGGATAAAGAAAATAAAAAGGGGAAGGGTAAAAATTCCAGTAAGCAAATTAACGCTACGAATAATAAAGCTAGCGTAAACGCGGTCGCTACTACTTCTTCAACCCATTCCGAATTAAAATTTAAAATTTGGCGCAATTGTTTAGCCCACGGTCTACTGAGCTCCCATGATCACTACCAATTAGACTGTCTAAAAGAGAAAACTAGATACTGCTTTAAATGTGGGAGACCTGGCGTACGCGTCGCTGATTGCCTAACGCCACAGTGCAAAGATAAGAAAAAGTCGGGAAACCCCAAAAGGGTTTAGTGATTAGGGTCATCACTGAACCCTTTCTAGAACTCAACCTTGCTACCTCAGATGTACTCTAGGTTTTGCTATCTTCCTCTTCCTTAGTCGAATCTGGGGGAGAGGATTGGGGGAGAGCCTCCTGAAAAACACGTCGGTTCCGGTTTTGCATCTTTCGATTCAGACTCCGTTTCGGAAAAAGATTGCGTGACCTGAGCTTTTACTGAAATAGACACGATTCTTCGTTAAATTATTTTTAATCGGGAATACAGAATTAGACGCGTTAGTAGATTCAGGATCAACTAAGTCTATACTAGGGAATAAGGAAATAGGACTAGCTGGAAATACAAATAAACATATTTTGCCTTCTAAAGTTAAAGCCATTCTGTTTTCTAATGGTAGCATACAGTCTGTAGTGGGGCAGACTAAATTGCTGCGCTAACTCAACGTAGTACAAAAAGAAATAACGTTTGAACTTTAACTCGATTTTAAATATCAATGCGTTTATGGGATGGGATAACCCGAACATTTAAATTAATAGTCTACGGTAGTTCCAATACCCTGCGTATGGTGTACGAGAACGAACTCTCCAAAACAGCAACAATTGACTTACTTTCCATAGGTATTAGGAACTAATACCTTTAAAATTCCGCAATTTTTAACATTTCACCTTTGAACTTCGCGTATGTTTAGTCTTGAGAGATAAGTTCACGTCAGCGCAATTATAGCACCTTGCCTATTTAAAATTCAAAATTATTTAGTCTTAAATACTCGGAATTGGAAAATCGCCAGTTTTATTTCCAAAATAGAAGCGGAGTTGATGTTTTCGAGATTCGAGCAATTTAAATTAAGGAGTTCACAATCATATAATTGAAAATAATCACGAGCTTGGATTTAATTACGGTAAAATTCTTCAGGAATTCAAATCTTAAGGAAGTTTCAAAAAAAAGGTCAATTCAAGTTTAATCAATTCGATTAAAATATATTTAGAGAAACTTTTTAGTTATAAATTTAAATCGTTGAGAACAATTTCAATTATAAGTGACTGAGGTTGAACAATTTCCAACTTGAAGGCAAGATTAATGAAAAAGAAATGTCAAGGGATGAAATTTGTAAATAACTGTAAATTCTATGAGCTTGTAACGGGGAATTTTTAGGTAGCATTACCAGTTGTCGAAATAATCTCAAGCGAAAAACGAAAGAAGTAATATAGAGGTCTGCAAAATAATTCGATCCGATCGAAAACCAAATTTTGACGCTTTTCGAATGTCGAATTTTTTGAAACCGATCAGTGTTCAAATTGAATCTCAAAAATTCTATCGGACTTGGACGCAAATCGAATTTTTCGAAACCGTTCAGTGTTTCGATCGAATCGAAGAAATTCGATCCGACCCAGCGCGTGTCGAATGTCGAATTTTTTGAAACAGTTCGGTGGACACATTGAATCGAAAAATTCGATTCGATGGTGGTGCTTAAAACAAATTCCGACCGTGGTGCCACATTCGCACCAACGCAATCAAATGTCTTATCCGTGATGATCGTTATATGTTTAAATGGTACAAGTGTTGTGGCGAAAGAGACGTCGCGGTTGGTACTAAAAACGAAACTGAATTTTGTACTCTCTATTACTTGTTTCATACTTCGCTCTAGGTTATTTCGAAAACAGCTAATACTAGGTAAAAATGTTCCGTTACAAACTAATAGAATTTTCAGTTATCTACAAAGTTCCTTTATATTTTTTTTGTTTATCTTTCTCTCAAGAAAATTTTCAAGTTCGAAGGCTTCTTTTCTTTTTACCTTTGTTTTTTACCATCTTCTTCCTTTCACAACACTCAAGAAGTGAAAATAACTATTTCGAACCACGAGAGCATGTTTAGTGCGCCCATCGGAGGGTTAGAAACTGATAAAACAGAGAAAATTTTGGGGCACTTTTGAAAAAAATCGAAGGGGTGTTGGGGTTGGAAAATTCAAATATAAAATGTTTTTACAATTTTCTTTATAAAAACTTAATATAAAAAACGTTACTTTATTCCATGTTGTTACTGGTGAAATTATCAACAAAAAATCTAGTTTAAAGTGTAAAATCTATCCATGCGTTCAGGAGATATTGAAATTTGAAAATTATACCGCATTAAAATTTGACGCCTGATAGTGTGGCAACCACGCATTACACGTACCTAAAACCCTACCATAAATTGCAGGTTGGTATATACTTCAACATATGTGATTGTTGAGAAAATCGGACTACATTTTTTTCAGAATAGCTTTTTTCCAGAGAGTGTTCATAATTCGATCGATAATCGTTAAATATCTCAAAAATATGCGTTTTCTTAGTGTCTTTTTATAATTATATAAAATCTAACATTTTTATAAATAATGCGTTAATTGTATTTCGGCCTCAAAGCTAATTTTTGTGCTCATATTATTGTGGAGAAAATTGCTCGTTCGAAGCACTCATTTTTTGACATGAGTTTGGTTTCTCTGTTTTAAAATGATAATCTTAATCAATAAACTAATGTCTGAGATTCCTAGTGACAGTGACGTCGGTTGATGAGAAATCCTTTTAGATGTTATCCATTTTAATGATTTTTTCAGGGTTTTTCCATTCTACACGTATAACCTATTCAAATTAAGGTTAAGGGTACAGAGCCCGCACTGACTGGGAAGTTTCTTGTCGATGGTTTATTGTTTTAATGGCCAAAGGGTGCTGAAAAGGGGAAAGGGATAATTATTATCAGGGGTAAAGGGGGAAAAGTGCTTAATCGTATGATAAAAGAAATTGCAGACAAAGTAGCAATAATTTAAAATGAAACAATCCATATTCAGTTCCAATTCCATTCCGTTTCAGGTTCTCGCACAGCATTAAAAAGCATTAAATGTGTTCTTTGCCAATTTCTCCTCATGGAATTCAAAACTGATGCAAAATTAAGGATTCAAAAGAATTTAAGTCTTCAATTCATTTCTATTCAAGCCTTCTCATCGGGTTATGAACTTGCTGGAGGTCATACAGTTAGCACGGGAAGGGTGATTGCGTGAGTTCGTTACGTTGTGTAGACCTCAAGAAAGTAAGTCATATTGTGACGGAGTCAGATAATATACGGCTAAGTGTAGAAATTACTACTTTTCATAAAAATTTGATGTGCGGTAGCGACCTCTAAAACTTAAAGAAATGTAACAAAATGTTACCTGTCCTTATTTTTCAAGAAAAAAGAAAACGAAATGAAGGGTGCCGCGACAATATTTTTAAAGTTGGATTTAAGGACGACCCCAATGATTATAAAGAAAAAGAGGGAGTAGAAATTGATATGGAATAAATTTTAAAATATCCTAGATTACGTTCAGTCACAAAATTGTTTCGAAACTCATTTTTGAGCAAATTTGTCCAGAGAGAAAATTTACCACAATCTAAGGTGGTAAAAAGTTGTAAAACATTACTCGAAATAGACTGTAATCAGGAGATTGAGCTGAAAAACAAAAGTTATGTTTGCTCGGTATATAATAAAAATTCTCACACACACTTATCACTAGCCAATGTAGTAATCGCTGCGTATACCACCGCTCGATCTCGTTTGATATTATACGATTTTCTCCAGCATCAGCAGTTGGACCTTCACAGAGTGGGGCAAAAAAGTTTCCTGTGGACAAATAAATTTTCAGCCAACAATTTTTATCCAATTTACAATTTTTTAAAAATAAAAGTCTATGAAGTCGTTTATTGTTGCACGATCTTACTTTTCATAGAAGTTTCTTGAAAATTTTTTTATTTAACAAAAAAATAAAACAAAAATTAGTGAACAAAAGTTATATCTTCTCTAGTTGCGATAATGAAGTACTTTTGACCTATATTTTTGAAGGTGATGGCAGTAAAATAATGTTTTTATATAATTAAAAGAACTTAACACCGAATTAATAATTGCTTATAAAAATTTAATAAACAAATTTGGCTTTTCTAGCAGAATCAAGTGCTATTATCTTTAAAATGTTCCTTCTCTGTAATAATGTGCTATTAGACAACAATTTTGCATTATTTAAACAAATTTAATAAACAAATGCATCATTCGGCCATTTGTCAGCAGATAAGTTTCGTTTCTTCATCAGAATCAACTATACATCTTTCACTTATGGTAATTTACTATAGATATTGTGCTTTTCAATAAAAATCATTCATTATTTAAACAAATGCATAATTCCGTCATTTTCCAGTAGATAAGTTTCGTTTCTTCATCAGGATCCACTATGAATCTCTCCCCAATGGTCTTCTGCTATTGATATTGGGCTTTTCAATAATAACAGAGGCACACAAAAAAAAAGGATGTAGAATGATTCGCTCTTCAGGTTGTTGACGTAACGAAGCCAGCGGAGGCGCGCTGCCCTGCAGGGGGGCGTTAAGATGTGAGGCTGAAGCCGTAGTGTGTCCGACGAAGAGTTGACATTGTCCTCGTCAGAGTCGGAAAGCCCTAATTCTTAGGACTAGGGAGGTATGAAGGTTATTACCCTCAGGGCGGCAGACTTATCTGCGGCGATCAGTCCAGGATTCCTAACGCGCGGGGTTCTTCTTTACAACTATGTCAACTAAAAATAAAAACACTCAAAAATGTACGGATCTTCTGAAAACTGAAAGCTTCTTAACTTGAACTAATGTTCGAGCTTCTAGTTCTAAACACTCTTGCGATAAGAACCCTAATATCTCTGCTATATTTGTAGTAAATACCAGGATGACTTTTGCTGGACGTTGAAACACACGTAAAGAAAGCCTCTTCATAGATTTTTTGAGAACAAAAGAGCACCATACCACACAAAAAAATTAATGAAGGCTTATCTTTCCACCCCAAAATTGATTATTTCAGTGTTCTGAAGTTATTTTTTGAGGTTATGGACGAACGGTGACCTGATGGAGTATATCAAACACCTTATTCGGATTTAGCAACCTCAAAAACAAGAGGGCACCCTTTTTTCCAATGGTTTCAGTCATCACGAGTTATGCTATAACCACAAAATGAGTTATCTGAGCGTTTTTAAGCTTTTTTAAGGTTAGGGATGAACGGTGACCTGATAAGGCTAAAAGGACACCAGATTCGAATTCAGTGACTCCAAAAACATATAGGTATGGTGGTCTAGATGATATGACACTTTTTTGTGTGCCTATGTAATTTTTCATTATTTAAACAAATTTAATAAACAAATGCATCATTTGACCATTCTTTTTCTTTTAAGTCTTTGGTCACTTTCTACTTATGATCAAGGAGAAGTGTCTGGGCTTCTGGAAGCAAGGGTCTTTCACCTTTTGGCAAATAGGTTCTTAAACTTCGCCAGAACGGATCAGCAGAAACTAATAAGAAATGCAGGATGTCCTCATTCATATAAATCGAAGATGTCTTCCTGGTGTTATTTTCTTTGCACCTCTTGAAATCTCTATTTCTCGTTTCTTGAGCCTCTTTCAATAAGTGACCAATTGGTACAACAAAAAAGTCAACTATTTTTGCACCGTGAATTAGAACCTTGTACATAAATGCAGGCATGAAGTACCAACTGTGCTTGTTTACATAAAGCTCTGCAGTCTCAGTGGCAAACTCGTGGAAGCATTCAGTATAGATAGCTTTGCCGTTTTTGATTAATTTTACTTTAATGCCAGTGATCTCTCTTACCTTTTCATAATTTTCGAAAAACTTCCGAGCCGTGTTTCCATTATTTGTGGAATCAGAACCTTGTTTAACCATACTAACGATTAATCCAAGGTGTTCGCGAATTTCATTTTGAATGCGTCTCTTTCTCTCCTCAGGGATTTCTTTCTTCTCTTCAGCTTTACATGCCTACTGTTGAATGGCTAATGGGTAAGAAATGTGGAGAATGCATGCCATGAATCGATTGCATACAAGGTTTGAAATTCATACTGAAATGCATCTACATTTTCTTCCTTAGTTTGAACAACTTTCAAGAGGTTCATTTCAGAAGTTTTTGCTCCAAAAACAGTGCAATTAGAGGAAGAAGACGTTTGAGTGATGACTTGACACATTTTTCCATCAATCGTGGAGCAAATGAGCTCATATTCGACAAAATAAGTGATTCCATTCAAGATGATTTTTCCGGGCTTCAATTGCTTTATTTGCTTTTTAATATTTCCCATCTCAGTTAAAATTTTGTCCTCGTCTCATGTTCATAATGGAATAAAATATGCAGACAAGATTTTGGAAAAGAAGGTCGTCGATTTTACCAGACTGTTGTTAATTCCTCTGCTTTTGTGATGGAAAGAGGTGCCATTGTCAATAAAAAGAAACTTGACGTTAAAACCTTTGAACGTTCCGATTTATATTGGTATGTATCTATTCCGGATGTGTCATTGCAACCGTACTTTACTTTCATTTTTAATCTTCTTGTTGCCTCAGGTGGTTCGAAATCTTTAATTTTCAATACTCGTTCAGCGGTGTGATCGAGGAATTGTTGAAGTTTGAGAGTAGCACCACTATCGCTGACTTCTATTGCCGAATTGAGTGGCTAGAACTGTTCTTTAGCATTTGTGATCGCTTTGTACGATGAAGGATGTCAGCATTTTCCTGTTTAAAAAGTTTCCTAAGGAGTTCATATTTCCTCTTGGTTACCTGTAAATCAGTGAAAAGCGCAAGCGCTTCGTCAGCTGAGAACGGTACCAATTTTTCTTCTTGTGATGATGCTATTTTCACGTCTGGTGGTTCTGATATTATACCACTTGGTATGTTTAAAACGTATTTTCTTAATATTTCATTTGCGGTCTTTTGTTCGAATGTTTGCATGTTTTGGACTACATCAAGATTGTTCTTTGTCACGTTCAAACCTTCTTATTTTGGTTTTTTTTTAAATATTCTTCAAAGTTCTTTGCTTTTCGGGCTTGCGAAGTATATGCTTGAGAAACTGAAAATGTAGCTTCCAACCAGCATTTTTTTTCTGGGCAAAAGCGTTCTCCTTAAAAGTAGAAGATCTACACCTTTTACGGAAAGCTGGTAAAAATATTTAACAATTCTGTCTCGAACTAATCCTTCCAAAGTCGAGGAAAGGCAATGCTTGTCCTTAAAATGATCGACTAACACCTCTTCAGTTTCATAACTTGAACCTAACCAAGCATCCAATAGTTCTCTGTTGACTATTACTGTCTGAGATTACTAGTCAAATTAGTAAGATCAGTGTTATTTTCCAATGAACAAAAGAATCACAAACAATGAATACAGCAGAAAATAATACACCACACTAAGAAGCACTTAGAAATGGTAAGCATCAAATAATGGTAACACGTCACTAAGTTCTATCAGAGTGACAAATGTTCTAATCGCTAGGCAGAAGAAACAAATGAAGATCGGAAACAAGAGAATCATGACAAGCGTTCGTCAGAGAAAAACAAATGAAGATCGCAAAACCATAGAATCGCGACTACTCGGAAGTTAAATTCAAAATTGAACAATGAAATAAATAAAACTAAGAGTTAAAATTAAAAAAGCCCCACTGTCTAACTTCTTCTAGTTTTAATGAAGCATTCTTTTACTTCGATCTTCATTAAAAAAATATAGGTCAAAAGTACTTCATGATCGCAACTAGAGAAGATATAACTTTTGTTCACTAATTTGTTTACAAAAATCCGAAAAAATTTTTTATGCAGTTAACACTGCTGGAAGACATTCTTAAGGAGTCTCTGCCTCGACTCTAGCCATTTGTAGTCAGGTCAGAAAATTTTCAACAAAATGGCAGGAATGAAAAGACAAAAAAAAATGTTTTTCATTTTGTTTGTTAAGAAAAAAATTTTTTAAGGAAATTTGCTGACAGATTGGATCGTGAAACAATGCACGATTTTATAGACATTATTTTTTTAAAAATTGCAAATCGCATAAAAATTGTGGGCTGGAAATTGATTTGTATACAGGCCCCTTTTTTGACCCACTGTGCACCGCGCCTCATACCGAGAACGTCGCCCAGCTAATTTCCAAGAATTTTTTCTCAAAAATGAAAAAAATGCTTCGCTCAAAATTATATGTGTCACTCAGTATATTTCAAATAATATCTATGATTTTTTATAGGATCGAAATTGAGGGAGAACAGGTATAAAAATTGAAAATTTAAACTAATTTTTTTCTTAAAATCCAATCCTTTTCGAGTAAAAAACGAGGAGAACATTTTCCTGTATCTTTGATAGCAGAGGAGCAATAGTTAATTGAAGAAAAAATAGCACGATTTTGTTGATGCAAATATATTGAAAAATATTAACAATTTTATACAAAAAATTAGCACAATTATTAAGCACCCAAATTAATATCTGCGGCCAAAAAAATAGAGAACAATCTAAGACATGTACCTTCAATCTCATATGAAATGTCCCACTATTGTCTGTCTGTACATATCTCAGATTTTTCTCTATTTATATATATATATGTGTGTGTGTATATATATATTTATACATATATATATATAAATATATATGTGTATATATATATATATATATTTTTCTCTATTTATATATATATATGTGTGTGTGTATATATATATTTATAC
>JBAGKK010522813.1:0-13097 GCA_037177015.1 Euceroptres primus
GTCATTATTATTATTACTATCACCTTCTTCCTGAAGGGCTTTGAACCTATTCGAAATCGCTAATTGATAGCCGGTTACTTGTCGACAGGAGTTAATAAGCAATAATAAAGAAAGTATATTTGAAACTGTGTGATTACTGTAAACTCTGTGAATATTGTAAATATTTCAAATATTGTAGACTTTAATGCAATGAGATACAAGAAATAGTACAATGATTCGCCTCAAGTACTTGTAAGTCATCAGACTGGCAACTTTGTAGAAAGAGACAACTTCTCGGCCATGTACGTTTTGAACAGTTACAGCTAAAACCATAAACTTTTTTTAAAATTTTTTCTGCTTCAAAAGAAGAAAAGGATGACATGCAGGTGACTAAAAAATGTATGACACAGTTAAATATAAGGTTTGTTTTCAAACCATTTTTTCCGTGTGTTTTTTAGTCTTCTTAATTATCTGAGGAACTGTACAAGATATCGAAAGAACAAAATCATTGTTGAATTCTGCGTTAAAAAACGCATCGAAATCATGTATTTTTTTCGATTAAAAATTTTTTGTTTTTGTTTCTAAACAGAGGCCAGGTTTAGATTCAGCACATAAAACTACTCTGGAAATGATGTGTCATATTTTGTTGACCAGTGTAATTGATAAAGATTAACTATGTTTAGAGTTGCTTTCGAGCCTTTTTGAATCTTGTTCACAAATTTATTTGGTTAATAAAACGCTATTGCCTTAATAGTTAATAAACTTAATTATTATATAATATATTAATTATATATATTATATATTATATATTATATATATTATATATTATATAATATATTAATATAATAAATTGCCTTAATAGTTAAACTTAATAAACGCTATTTCTGTTTCTAAACAGAGGCCAGGTTTAGATTCAGCACATAAAACTACTCTGGAAATGATGTGTCATATTTTGTTGACCAGTGTAATTGATAAAGATTAACTATGTTTAGAGTTGCTTTCGAGCCTTTTTGAATCTTGTTCACAAATTTATTTGGTTAATAAAACGCTATTGCCGTAGTCGAGGCAAATTATATTTAAAATTTGGTCCACTGCTGTTCGCTCCTTAATTAAAGTTCCTACTCCCTCAGTTTAAGCAATAAATTTTGTTATCCTAAGTGAATAACTGGCGCCCAGGATTTTGTTAAAGTTTTATTTACGTTAATTTGCATTTTTTATATTTAACATTTCTCACCATTTATGTGTCAAGTATGACCAAGCTTGCTCACAAAATAAACAATCTATAAGCAGTCCAGTATTACTAACAGTTATTTGAGAAGAGCAGTGGTGCACCTGTGCAACGCGGCGCGGTGCATCCTGTACGCGAGCGAGACTGAGCACTTAGGTTTATATCGACCTGCATATCGCAATTATGAATTGCCTCAAATGTTGGAGCTCAGGATGTGCTCAACAGAATACCACCTCAAAGTTTTGCTTCAGGTGTGGTACGTCGTGGTACCCTTATTTGGTAGCGAATACAGTTTCAATTATTTAGCAAATTTATTTTAATAATATAGTTTTTCATAATAAAATAATAACTTTCAAAGGTTATTTTTCTATTTCTCTTCTTAAACTATCTTTGTTATTTATGTCCAGATATTTCCCTTTCCATAATAACTCTAAATATTTCTTGCAAAAGAAGATATTTGACAAATTCAGTTTTAACAAAATTTCATGTCACTTTCAAAATTAAATGCTGATTATTCGGTCTATATTTCATATTGTAAAATAAAATTTCGTTCTCAACAACTTCTATGTGTTTCTAAAGATGGTGACCATATTGGAAGTCCAGTGGTTTTTGAGTAATCGTGGCGACCGTTTTGAAAACGTCAGTTAGAGAGAAATGCATTTAGTTCTTTTACGACCGCAGGAACATCTATGTTTCCTCAACCGAATAATTTTTTTCGACAAAACTACTTCTTCAATTGTGTTATTTCAGGAGTCGTTTTGAAGAAGAATATAGCTTTCTAATTATTTGATAGAAGTTGTTAAATTTTACACCTGACATCACCCTGGTGCTTCTCCCGGCTAACGGATATCACTAGACGCACAGACCCATTCCGACGATTTAGACTATATCTTTCACAATTTTCATGATTTTCTAAGCTAATATAACCAAAAATGTTCCAAAAATATGCGCCTATAAGAAAATAAAATGAAATTAAAATATAAAATTTTAGGTATACAGTGTGGACACGTAGCGACTAACATACATTGAATCACATGAAAATACAAAGAGTGAAGACATTCTATAGGCACAAAAACCTCTGTTCAAGGGCTTTTTCGGTGCATCGTTGTGTGTCTGCTAGAATTTTTCTCCGAGTATATAAGCCATGACGTGTCCACCCTGTATATCCCATTAATTGATTGTGACAAAATTTCCCAGTGATTCTAATCTCAAATGTTTTGTGGTATTCATAAAATAACAAAAATTGTGCGATCTCTCGTAAGTTTCATGTACCTACAAATAATCTATCGATGCGGGTCAATTAAACTTCTTTTAAATGAAATTGTAGGAGCCTTTTTGAATCCAATGAAAAACGTTTCTACCTTCTATAAAATAAAAATTCAAAGAGAAAATCTTTTGATTCGCCTTCATGTTTGACTACAAAATAAAATTTTGTAATCAAAAACATGATCAAGATATTCATTGTCATTTAAATGACATTAGAAAATTATTTGCTAAAATTCACCCAAGAAAAATTCTGGAGTGGAAGTTAAGGAGAACATATGAAAATTTAATATTAGAATATAAATTATATATTAAAAGAAATGCCTTTGGGAATTTTGAAGAACTTGAAAATTTAGGCAAAGATTTTGAAACGGAAATCGCTAAATTCAAAATTAGCGGACACATTCTAAAAGTATCTGAAAGAAAAAATCAAATTAAAAGTCATGAAATTAATAAAAATGATCAAAATAGACAAAATCAAAACGGCAGAACTCAGAGTCAGAATCATAATAATAGAGGAGATTCTGGGCAGCTTAAAGAAAATTATAATGGTCGAGGTTTGAGATCGATACCAAAACGGTAGAGGTAGAGGTTTCGATCGTTCGCCTTATAATACATTAATTTCAATGAATGCCACAATTGATGTATCTACGAGCATATAAACCAAAAACAAATAATTAATGTCAAAAGGATAAGAGCGCACATTTAAACGCGCAGAATGTGGCGAGGTTAAATTTTGGTGACAGCGATCAAAAGCAATCATAACAAGGAAACAGGAATCAACCAAAGAATACTTGTTTTTTCTGTAGTAGAGTAGGCCATATTAAAAAAGAATGTTAAGATTTTTTGAATCAGGGAAATGACTAGGGAGGCTATTAAGGGCGTATATCCTCAAATCTTGAAAATATAATGCCCGAGCAATTAGATTGAGATTTGGGTACCCCGAACGAAACAAAATTTCACGTAATAATACATTTTAAAGCGTACTTATATAGAGTGTTAATCGATACCGGTGCAACACACTCATATGTAGGCAAAGATTTCTTAGATACGATAAATCTTTATAATCATGAAATTAGAATACCCGATTCAGGCAGACTAATAATGAAATGGCGAGGAAGAGAGTTTAATTGGCCAGGTACTCCTTCATATTAAAAAAGGTAATGTCACGAAAGAATTATTATTTAGAGTAGTACCGAATTTGAGATTGAAAGGTATAATAGGCACAGAGATGCTGATGAAATTAAGAATAAAGATGGGTTTTGAAATAAATAATTGGTGGCTTCCGGAATTGACTGAGATCCGATATATGATCGAGGCGTCCCCCAAAGCCAATCCAGAACCAATAATTATAAATATGTTAGGAAAAAGAAATATTAGAATAGAAACACGCGAAATAGGAACGCAAACAGGTTGGTCCAGTGTATAGAGAGACACGAGACCAACGAAGAATAAAGAAAAGAATAGAAATAGCAGAGTTGAAACGAAAGAGAAACAGATAGTAAAGAAAGAAAAGAACGGATAAAGAAGAAAAAGAAAGTAACGAGAGTAAGAGAGAGTAAGATTCGGTACCGCAGTTAGGTTGCGTAATGGTAGATAGGGGGTAGCCGAAAGTAACCAAAACAGTAGGAAATCGGTGCCTCCGTTCTCGAACAGTATTCCACCCCCTAATCCATTAGAAAAAAACGCGATTTTAAATAATAACATAATAGGAAACCCGATAGTAGCGAGGGAACCAATATTTCTCGTACCAGAAATATGCGAAGTTATTATGGATTTTAGAGAAACAGACAAGAAAAAATTAATAGATAATTGAAACAGAAAATTCCGGAGATCGGGAAACAGTTAAAAGCGGGTACCGGACAACTTTGCACGTAACAACTTTGCACGTGCCTAACTGTGCACGTCGATGGCCGGGCGGACAACTGTGTACGTCCAAGTCCACAGGTGCCCATTTGTGCACGTCGAAATTTCAACGTGCACAGTTGTCCATGTGCCATCTGTGCACGCCTAATTTTCAAGGTGCACAGATGGGCATCTGTCGACTCTGTAGACCTCTGTGCACAGATGTCACTTGCCCAACTGTGCACGTTTATGTTCATACGTAAGGGTTTATATGAGGGTGGTCCTTTATATTCAATAAATGTTTAACGGTTAAAATTATTCAAACCTGTTGGGATGGAGTGTATTAACTTTTGAGAAGTTACTTTAAAATTTTTTAAAGGCTATTTTCATGAAAATATTCCTTCCAAATTATTACAGACATATGAAAATCTCTTTTTTTATTTCCTAATACTTTTATCTTTAAAGCCCTATATTTCTTTGAGTTTCCTAGTGCGCACGAAGACGTCTGATGTCTTCAGGACGTCCCAACAACGACTAACTACCGTGCCCACTCGGTAGGTATTTTTTTTTCAAGTTAGTTATCTACCTTTGATTTCACAAAATCATTTGTTTATTTCATGTAGTTTCTTATAATGTGAAAAAAGTCAATTTAGGAAATAACAAATTTTTAATAATTTTTATCACAGTTTCACTGTTGGTTATGTGATGATGTATACTGGTGGGTTATGTATTTTTATCTTTGTTATTGGTTGGTGAAATCTCAAGGTTGACTGTTTATTTGAGTGGTACAAATTTTTTTTTTAAATTTTACCTCTGATTTGTTCGAATTCCAAAACAATTAAGCACGTACTTTTTATTTTGAAATCAATTGATAAAATTACGGGTTGTTCAAAGCCCATAAAGTTGTACGTGTATTTCCCTGGGGAAAAAAAAACGTTTTTGGAAATTTACGATAGAATCGTTAATATTATATTATCTTACTGCATCTGTCACGATTTTCTTGAAAATTATTTGCTGAATACTTTCTAAATTCAACCTCTATAAGCCACTTTTATAGGGGCTCAAAAAAAACCATAAGTGCCAAAATGAGATATTGTGTATTTTTGGCGTTTAACCTTATTTTTTTGCAGTTTTTTCATGAATTGCTTTCAAACAAAAGATATTATTCTTTAAACGTATTTTTGTGATTCAAAAATTGTTTAAACAATTTATTATTATTTATAACAATCTTTTCATATACTAAAGTTAATAAATTGAGATTTTTCCTACATTTTCCAATTTTTCTTGGAATCTCTACCTTGATTGAGATAATAATTATCGAAAATAACCAAAAGTAATTGTTTAAACATTGCATTATTGTTTATAACGATCTTCTCTTATAATAAAGCTAGGAAATTGACACTCTTTTCTACAGTCTTCAACTTTTCTTCGACTCTTTAGTTATGAGCAATCAAACAATTAAACATCCACAAGAATCGTTGCTTAAATAATAAGAATACTTTATTGAGAAGAAAATAATAATGGAATACTTTTTAAAGAATGGTTCTTGTTGGTGCTTATTTATTACTTGTTCATAATTATCAAACTGAAGAAAAGTTCTAAATTTAAAAAAAAAACCAAGTTTCTGGATTAATTCTCAAAAAAATTTAATAGTAGACTATAACAAACCGTTCGAAAAATGATGTTCTAATCGGTCAATCGGTTTCAGTCGATGACACAGGCACACAAAGGAAAACAGTTTCACATCCGAAAGACAAATCCCCTCCACCGCATGTTTTTTGATGCGCTGAATTCAAATCAGACCTCACAATGGCGCCGAAGGTAGCGCATGTGGACAAATGAAGTTTTAGCCCAAACTTTTCCATCGATTTTGACGATCTTTTTTTTTTAATTGAGATATATAAAATTTTCAACAAAGTTGCTGAAGCACATTTTTGGAAACGTTATTTCAACTCTTTTTATTTAAAAATAAATGTGGAAAAGTGAATGCTCTCTTAAAAAATACTTTTATTCCCTAATTTGTTTATAACATGAAAAAATTTTCGATGCAATCTAGAACCACTGAACATCATTTTTGTAAACTTTCTGTACGAATAGAAAGTATTTTTGAACGAATCGAATTTAAAGAAATCCGCGCCGATCGATGCACCGGCTGGACTGGCCACTTAGCCAGCCTGTCCGAGCGCGCAAGGAAGGGTTTCGCTCGGATATATTCGAATAACCGCATAAATATTGAGAGTTCTATTATGTCGACCAATTTGTTTATGAAAATTCAAAAGTTTCTTGAAATATATTTGCTAGTACAGAAGGACGTGAAATGCCCTGCCGAAATCACTCATAGAAAATACAATTCGCATTTGTAGAAAGGTAGTTATGACCATTTGAAAATACCC
This sequence comes from Euceroptres primus, assembly GCA_037177015.1. NCBI lineage: Eukaryota > Metazoa > Arthropoda > Insecta > Hymenoptera > Figitidae > Euceroptres > Euceroptres primus. The sequence goes on from JBAGKK010522813.1 coordinate 6,709, forward strand.
GTTTTCCTGTGGGGATGAAAATTTCAGGGTGGGAGGGGAGGGTGGGATGTAGTAAAGGTGTATAAATTGGTGGGTGAACTTCTATCGTATAGGAAGACAATCTCTGAAAATTTGAAGGTAATCGGAAGACATGACTTTTAAAATTGAGGCATTCAGAAATTATGCCCCATATAGGGTTTTTTAATATTAATGAAATTGTTTTCAAAAATACATTTTTTACACACACAAATGCATTTTCAATTTTTTTTATTTAAAAGCGTGAAACATTTGCACAAAAATATACTTAAAATCAGTTAAAATTGAAAAAATTATTTTGTTTAAACATTCAAAAAACTTAAGAGCTGTACAAAAAACAAATAAAAAGGCCTTGATAACTATTACACACACACGCACACACGCACACACACTTAAGGTACTTGAAAAGTGGCAGAGCAGAACTAGATAACCAACGTTTTTGTCCAAAATGACTTTTTTTCCATAAAAAATTCTTAAGAAATCAAGTTTCTTTGCATTTCTTCGCAATCTTATTTTTAACCCTTTTAGTGTCCACTGTACCAAATATGGCACATAAGGTGTCTGATTATTTTTAAAAAATAACTTTTACAGTTTTAATTTAAATTTTTTTAAAGAAATTTGACGCTAATTAAATTTGATATTAATTAAAGAAATTTCTATTTTGATAATAATAAAGTTTGTTGATAAAACATAAATAATTTACTTTTTTTTCAAACTTTCAGCGTGAAATTGTTTGTCACAGTGCGATACCGTCGCATTAAATCTTGTTTTTCTCGGAACAGAATGATTTTTCTTAATACAACATTTTTTCATTCTTATTCAATGTCCCCATATCTCGGGAGATAGTTTTATTTTTGTGAAAATTAAAGATTCGACGTTTAATCGCTATCGAAACCAAATTCTGAAAAACTAAGAAATTCTAACCTCAAAATTCTTTGTTGATCTACTCTGAATTGGTTTAATTTTTTACATCCAACTTTATTTACCCGTATTTAGAAACTAAATATCTCGGGAAATAGTTTTTATATTTTTTTAAACTTAAAATTGTAGTTTTTATCGGAATCCGAAATCATTCCCGCTCAAATTTTAGGCTAGAGTCACTGTAATATTGCCAACTTCGACATCTATTTCCTCAAATCTGGATAACGTTTTTTAATCCAATTTTTGTGGCCTCAATTCAGTAATGCTTCAGCTCGTGAGTAGACTTTTTTTCTCTTTAAATGTTGATTTCGATTTTATAGAATGTTTTTTCACTACCCTGAAAAATTCACATTTTGTTGGTTATCTGGTTCTGTACTGCCACCCTTCACTTTTGCATCCCTGTTTTCTCCTCCAGATCCATGTCCAGAATCAGTTTCATTTTCTGATTCGTTTTCTTCTAAGATTCTGAAGAAATTATATCCTTGTCCCAAATCAAGCTGCGCTGTTATTCCACGGAATATAACGATGACATCTTCGTCGTCATTCACTTGTTATATGAAGTGGTCCCAGCAACCAGTGTCCTCGGATTTTGATTTTCCGGGTGAAAAACGAATATCCCAGAACATCGTTTGAAGAATTTTCTGCAGACGGTTGTTCCTTCTTCTCCAAATCTCTGAGCAGGCATCCTGATCCGTTCGGTACGAAGGTCACTTTTCTGAACCAATATTGCCCTTTATCTGTCAAGAGTTCCATTGTGATGTTGTTTAATCAAACGTAGACGTCTTTCGTAGGGTTTATTACATTGTCTATTATGCCACGCTCTTTTGTAGCGATTGCTACTGCGCAGACTGCTCGAACATCTGCCAGTGTCACAGCTTCAGACAACCATCCGAAGGGATACTTGACATCCGTCAAGATGAACTGGTACTGCACATTTCCATACCTATAACAAAAATTTTAAAAAATATATTTTAAACATTTAAAAATATTAAAAACTTTAAAATAAAAGATCAGAATTTTAAATTAAAAGTATTAAATTAAAAAATGTGAAAAATTCAATTAACTAAAATTCATAATTAAAAACGAATTTTAAATGTAAAATATTATATTAATTAAAATGTTTTTAAATCAGAAACTAGAATATTATTTTAAAATTAGAGAATTAAATTGAATTGTTAAAACATTTCAAATTTAAAAAAATATAATTACAAAAATGTAATTAATTAAATTAAAAGAATTTTATTTTAAAATTTAAAGAAGCCGCTGTCAAGTAGTTTAGGTGTTTTCACGTTGGGGCGTATTTTAATTGTGTTCATTTCATGAACACTGTGCTTCCTCATATAATGTCACTAAATAAATTTGCTTCCTCATAAAGGAAGCAATAACTATCTCGATTCTATATAGCAATGTTCAATCCGGTTCAAACTGGATTTTAATAGCATTGAATTGAAGACCGTCTACCCCCGAGCCCGGCCCATAATTCAACGATGAGTGTAATTTGAATTTTTATACATGGATATTCTTTTGCTTCATATTTAGGCTTTATATTAGCTATATAAGAATGGTTGGTCATAAAAAGTTTTTTTAATAGGTCAATCAATTGGTATCATCAAAAGAAATAAATTTGGTAGTTATAATATTGCCATATTCCTAAAATTGAAAATCTTTTTCTGATAAAAACGTAAACGAAATTTTAATTTTATCCATTATGACTATAGTTGGTTATAACAGGTTTCTGATTGGTCGATCGATTCGTCTTATCAAAAGAAATAAATTGGTACTTATAATATTGCTACATTACCAAAGTTAAAAAACTTTTACTAATACAAACGTAAGAAAAATTAATTTTATTTATTATAAATATAGTCGGTCATGAAAGGTTTTAAAATAGGCCAATCGATTTGTCACGTCAAAAGGAATGAATTTGGTACTTACAATATTGCTGTATTCTCAAAATTGAAAAAAAGTTTTAGTTATGTCATGTCCCCATGACAGATTGTAATTAAACAAATAAACGCAAACAAGGAAATTAAATTATCGAAATCAAATATGTCAAATTAAGTTATTGAAAATTGGAATCGTAAAATCAGTACATAAGGAAAGGAATAAAGGTTCTTAAATTATTAAGCGATCAATAACAAGAGAACGACCTTTTTCTCTTTGCTGGGATGGCTTTACCCCCAGATTCTTCAGATACGGACTTGTCGCTCACTCACTTCTGGATGAAAACAGTTGAGTGAATGAGAAAGGAAAAACGGAGTAACCTTCTTTCTCGTTCACTCCACAGATATAAAATAATGCGATAAGGGTGCATGGATCACTGTTGGACGCGCTGCTACTATCATCACTTGTAGTGTGAACTTCTCGCTCAATCTTGGGCATGGTTCATCACCTTGTAGTGCAAATCTCTCTCGTCAATCAGATTTTAAGAGTCAATCTCGTTTTCATCGGTCTTCTATTAATTAAATTCCAAGTTTCGGAAAGTTCATCGAGGTGCATCTGAGCAATCACGAACAATCTTCAAACATACTCAACCAGCTATTGAGGACTACCTGAGTTCATCCACCTGGTTATCCCCACTCCGCCGCGGACGTACGCTCCTGTTTGGCGATACCAGAGAACCTGAGTCAACACTCTTCAAACTTCTGAATTTAAGTAAGAAATAATCTGATTAACCACCACCTCTATTCTTTTTATCTGTTTTCCCTAATAGTTGTGTTTCTTCTTCAAGAATAAACTGAGGGATGAGCAGAAATTTCACCAGGTCGTCACTTCCGTTTCACATCATTAATTTCATTGAATAATTTAGAGTCAAGCTAATCCAAGTTCAACAATTAAAAGATTCAGATTTTCTTAGTTGTGGTTTTATGAAAATATTTAACACACATTTACACTAATAGATTACACCACTTATTAACCAATTAACATTTGTAATAGCTGATAAATTTGATGTGTGCAATTTAAAAGTGTACCACCGATCCTTTAGCCTTTTACCTGTTCCCTTAGTTCGGAACCTTCCGTTCCGTTAATCAAACAGGAGAGCTTTAGTTTCAATTGTTTTGTTTTAATTGCAGTTTTAAGTGTTACGTCCCTATAAGGAAGTAACACTTATAAACGAATAAAATGAAAAATTCGAAAATTTTAGACAAGGAAATATTTTGTTTGACAATGATTACAAACATTCTATTGATATTTATCAATTAAATACCACGCCATATTTTTAAAAAATGATGTATTGAAAGTCTTTCATTCCTTAAAAAACAGTGATAAAAATTATTGAAAAATTCTAATTTTTCCAATTTACTTACAATCTAATTTTTTTGGTGGAAAAAGGCGTATTTCAGCACAACCACCATATCTAGAGCAAATTTTCTTGACTATATCCAAAATTGAAAAAATAACATTTAAAACGATTTTTAAGAAAAATATAAAATCAAGAAAAAAATATTTCTTTCTATTTGCTCAGGCTCAAAACTTGATAAATTTTGGACCCTATGTAGGACTATAATTCCTCGAAATTTCGTGACTCTAACTCAATTCGTTTACAGGATATATTTAAAAAAATACTGCGGACATACCCATGTTCACACATACACACACGGACATTTTTTGAAAACCTCATTTGCGGATTCTTGAGGTCGAATTTGGTCAATAAATGTCAAAAAATGAGATTCGAAAATTTTCATCATTACAAAGCTTCCTTTATGAAAAAGCAATTAAAAAGAAATAAAAAATTAAACCGTTTATTTTTTTAAATTAGAAAAAAAATAGTTTTAAGAACTTACATTTTTTTTTAATTTTACAAAAGGTTTTGTAAAGGCACTGCACTGGAGTTCACTTTTGCTCCGGAGTTCACTTGTGCTCAGGAGACTTCTGCACTAAAAAGTTCGTTGCAGTGTTGGAAAAATTTCTCAAGAAAAGGAACTCGTTACAGTTATAGTTACTTTATGTAAAAAGTAACTCGTTACAGTTACAGTTACTGACTAAAGTAACTTCAAGTTCTCTTAAAGTTACTTTAGTTTTTTTAAATGCCAGAAACTGAGTTTCGATAACAATATGTTAATAAAAGTGAATAAGAGTTTACAAAAAAAAATCTGGGCATGAAAATACGAAAAATTTTTAAAAGTAAATTCAAAGTAACTAAAATTAAAATTACAAGTTACTGATAAAATCGAACTAAGTTACGTTACAAGTTACTTGTTTAAAAAAGTAACTAAGTTACTGCAGAAGTTACTGTAAGTGAAACTTTTTAAGGAACTTCGTTACTTGTAACGAGTTACTTCTTAACACTGGTTCGTTGATTGAGAATCACGCTCTGGTTTTCATGAAAACCTCTATTTATTATATGAATTAGTTTATGTTATTAGAAAAGAAAATAACATTCTTGATTTCTTGAGAGAAAAAGAAGCGATAACGTGAACTCACTCATTCGAGGCGTTCGAGGTTGTTTATTGAAATCTGATACCCGCAGATACCGCCTCTAGTGCGAAAAAAAGCTAAGAAAGTGAATAAGTTCACAAATGTTGAGAAAATGTTAGCAATATTTTTCTCTTTTTAAAATCCTTATTATTTTTATTTTATAATTGTTTATAACCCCACGGAAACGTATCAGTGGGATTAGAAATAAGCATCTTTTTATCATCCTGTCAACTTAATGCTTCTTTTTGCTGTTTAAATGTATAAACGTTATTTTTTCTGTACCGAATTGAATGTTGAAATTTATCTAAATTTAAAAAAAAAAAAAGAGAGTGCTGTTACAATAATTAAATGTTATGGTTTTTAAAGTAGAACTTTTCACACCGTTAGCTCGTTTTTTTATTTAGTTTTACCCATAACTTTATATGCATAAAGTTTTGAACGTAATCCTATAAATTCCGTCATTCTCTTGCCACTATTTTAATCTTTCACTAAGCCTAATAGTTTTTTATTTATTAATGGAATTTCATTAATTTTACCAGGTGGATAGTCTGAAGTATCGAAAAGATACGCAGTAAAAAATTATTCTCAAAATGGTACGGAAATCCGAATCATTTTGATGTGTAACAAAGTGATGCCGAAATGAAAAGCATTTTGATCATCAAGAATGAATGATCGAGTTTCCAAAGCACATCGATTAACGAAATTGGAGATCATCTGCCAAGCAGGGCCAAGATGTAACACGCGACGTTTTCCGCGCAATACTGTTGCAATATTTAAGTACTTTGGTTCATGAATTGTTTATCATTTCTTGCCTTTAAAAAAGAAAAGCAGACAAAAGAGAATGACAGGATATATCTCCTGATGATAAGTTATACAGAAAGTGTTTCCTGAAAAAACGCGAGTGACAAGTATGTAGAGAAAGTGCTAGTTGTAGATAGAGCCGAAAAGGACTGTTCTTTTCACGTCCATATATATTTTAAATCATCTAAAATGTTTATTACTGCACACTTACCCACACACTTGTATATATACAT
>JBAGKK010522824.1:0-13097 GCA_037177015.1 Euceroptres primus
TATATATGTACATATATAAAAGTATATTCTCCGTCCTTCAGACTTATCACTCGACTACGCTTGTCAGACTTGGAAATAGAGGGATGCCCGTCTTAGACGACTAGAATACCAATTTTCACTTTGAGGTCTCATCGCAAACGTTCATGCATTTCTCCCTCGATTTCATAGAACTAACTTACGTCCCGCTCTCTCGGCGCTCCTTATTTACATATTATTAAAAAGGGCAACGAAAATACTTTGTTACTTATTATCCAATATGTCCAACATAAATATTTTTAAATAAAAAATTAAATAAATATAAAGAAAAGTAAACAGGCTTCACAGCGCAAGATACTCTCAAAAAAAAGGGGAAATAAGGTAATTTTTCACGAAAATAGGGAAAAAATGGGGGAATAAATTATATTAAATACAACCTTTTCATTTCCGCGAGAGGCAAAAAGAAACAATCCTTTTATCGGAAATGTTACATTAATGTTTATTCAGCTCTACATTAAATTTTCCATTCAGCCCACCCATTTTATAAAAATTACGTTTGGAAAATCATTAATTTTTTTCATATAAAATTACTCAATAATAGCATAATTGTTTTCATTAAGTAAGTTAATTCGAAGCTAGTTATTATGTAAAACGAAAAACGACTAGGAATTTTTGAGACCAAAAAACCCTGGAGATGAGAATGATTAAATGACGATTTTTAAAATCTTGTAGAAAAATATACCGAATTAAATCATTATAAGATTTTGAAGGAAATCTATTTGAAAATCTTTAAATTTTAAGCACTTCAAATTATCAATTGTTTAATTTTGAAAGCTTTGATATTGAAATATTCAATTTGGAACATTTTCAAATTTTATTTAAATCTCTAATTTTTAACTATTCAATGTCAAATTAAAAAATATATAGTTTTCAATGCTTATTTCAACATGTCAACCCAGTGTCATAGCGAACATTTTTAAAAATCTTTTTTTTTTTCATTTGATCAGCAAAAGTTTTTTTTGGACACTTTTTCAAAATAAAGTCAATTTTTACATTTTTTTAAATATTTTTTTTTCATATTTACCTCCGTTTATTTGTAATTTTTTCAAATTTATTGAACTTTAGAAATTGACCAATTAAGAATTAAGAAGTTCACAATTATATAATCTCAAATTGAAAACAATCACATACTTAGATCAAATCAAGGTAGAATTATTTTTAAAAATTGGAAAATTTAAATTTTGAAGAGTTTGAAATTTAAAAAATATTTAATTCAAAGCGTTCAAAGTCGAAACATTCCTAATTCAATAATGTCGAATTGAAGGCATTTAAAATTAAACAGTTTCGAATTAAAAGTGCTTCAAATGCCGAAATAGAATTAGAATGTCGCTGAACTTTTCAATTTTTTTGAATCTGGAATTTTGATAGCATTAAAGTTAAAACTATTCAACCATATTGAAGAATTAAATTTTAAACTTAAAACTTTAAAGATTCTAAAACCCTTACATTTTAAATATTAAATAACATTAAATAAATACTAAATATTAGATTTTAAGCATTTAAAATTCGAAATTTTTTGAGTCTTCAACACTCGGAGTTTGAAATTTATTAATTTTACGTTAAATTAAAAAAATCCAGTTTAGAATGCTTGGTAGTGAAATTTTTTAAGTTTAACAGTCTAAAAATAAAAACTCTTTACTTTTTTTAAATTCTATTTTAAACGCTTCTCATTTTTTTAATTTAGAAATTATCATCGTTTTGCATTGAAATTATCAAATCTTGAATACTTCCAGATTTAATTGTCCATATTTTTTTTCTTAATTTTTGCATTTTGAAGGTAACTTAAAATATTGACATTGTAAAATATCCTTAAAAACATATTAAAAAATGGAATCTTTTTGAGTTTTATTCATTCTGTCCGCAACTAAGGGGAAAAACGAGAAGAAAGGGAAAAAGGGGAAAGCTTCTCGAAAAAAGGGGTAAATAGAGGAAAAATAGGAAAATAGGGAATAGATGTGAAGCCTGAATAAATGAAAAATGTTGCAAGTCTAGAAAAATGTGTGTTGTTCACTAGAGATGAAATGGCAACCGGAGATCAACCAGGAAGTATGTTAGTCCCAAATCAAATTTGAATTAAAGTGTTTGAAAAATCTTACCATCAAGACCATCGAGCATTTCGGGTGGATTGTGGTGTTCGGACGATTCCATTCCCTGCACACTGTCATTTGGCGTTCCTGTCGTCGGACCTCCATCTTCACCTAGTAATCCAACCGGATGACCCTGCACACGGCAAATAAACTTCTTTTAAAAACACACTTAATAAAATTTAATAAACAAGTCAAGACTTTTCGGCAAATTTCATCTGCTTTCCTCCCTCTTGATTTAGAAAGATAATTTCAGATATGTAACTTCAATCCCTACTTCGCATGAAAGACCACCAAAGTTGGCAAAATAAAAACAATTTTTTATTTTTGTAATGTTTATCTACAAAGATAAATGCATTAGTCTTACTTAAAACCTGAAGAAGAAGGTCAGAATCTTCGTTCTAAAGTGTAACTGAAGACATGAGAGTGACAACTCGTTAAAGACCATTTGAAGTTGCCCCTCCCCCCCCCCCCCACTCCCAAGTAATAGTTAAAATAACCTAATTTAGGGACCAACTTCAAATGATCTTTACCGAGTTGTCATTCTCATGTCTTCAACTAAATTTCTGGCTTCTCTTAAATAACTATAATAAAATAAAATAACTAAAACATTCATCTGCGCTATATAAATTCACGATAAATTCAATAACATAATTTCGACATTGATAATATTAACATTGAAAATAAAATCCATCGCAAAATTAAGAAACCATCTACCTAATTCTAAATTAATAAACGAATGCCACTGCATAACATGATTGGTTCATTTTAATGCTACTTTCTAGAATAACTTTCACTTTTTACTGACAAAAAATAAAAAATGACGTTAAACTTAGTAAATTGTTTATAAAAAAAAGAATGTCAGCATTACGAACACCATGGCACTTTAGTTTTATGAAAATCGAACATAATCGCAGGAAAAAGTGTTTGTTGATTAGGAAAAATATTTGTAAAAATAACTATTCCATAAAAATAAAATATGCGACAATATTGGCAGAAATTTCCAATTGTACTGATCAATATTGAATAAAATAATCTTCCTTCAGAACATAATCTAAGAAAGAAAAAAAAAACAATTACATAAAATTATTACTCAGAAAAAAAAAACTGAAACAAGTTTTTGTTCTCATTTCATACATACATTCATATATCCTGCGATTTAAGTGACAAGTTTTAAGAAAGATAATTGTAAACTGATCTTCCCTGATGATTTTAAGCTCGAAATCTATGGTAACGAAGATCAAAATCAGCAAAGCACTCTACTTTAAGAAAATAGCTTTCATCACAGACTAAGATCACTTGAAAAATTCCCTACTTTGGCATTTCTTCTATTAGCGACGCTACAAAATATTTGTCTCTACGAAAATAATATTAACTGAAATATTTTCATTTGAACTAAGAGTACACTTCTTAAAAATAAACTTAACAAAAATTATCTTAAAAATAATAAAGAACAGAATTTCTCAAAGGAAGCATCGCTCAAACACAACTTCGAGTCCTTTTAAATTTAAAGCAGTTGTAAGTACGAAAGCTTTCAAAACTTCAAATGTCAAGACTTGAGAATTTGAAAATTACAAGAAGCGAGAAAATTAATTTCTAGAAGCGTATCTTCTTGTAATTTCGTCTTCTTTAGCAACGCAAATATTGTGAGCTTTGCATTTGTCATGATGGTTTACAATTTCAAGTCTAAAATTGCCGTTGCCGGCAGCAAATGATGTGCGAATTTCTGGAAATGTATCGCTCCATTTTCTGCAATATTTACAAAACATAAGATTTAACTGCTTGTCATACTGAAGCCACGAGTACGAATCTAGCCAACTAGGTTTGAATCTTCCCGCTTTTCTCGCCTGCGCAGGTCGCTGTAACAATGTGGACTGTATAACCGAAATTTCCTGCCTCATTGTATTCACATTTGATTCTTTTTTCACATTAGCGTCACCATATGGTGATTTCCAATTAGTTTGACTCTGAGGTATTGAATTTAGAGGCTGAGGGTATTCAATATTGCTCGTCGAGTGAGAATGCGAAGGCACTGGGGATAAAAACTGATTGTCTATGGATTTATATAAAGTTCCCTGGTATTCGGACAGAGCCGACGACATATTGATATATAACGAGCCTCCTGCCATGATAGCGTTCTCTCGAGACACTTGTACAGCCATACTTGGTTGATCGGGATGAGCCAAATTCTGATTATCCATAGTTTCGTCAATCTTCCCATCTCTCTGAACCTCCCACTCGAAACTAGTCTGTCAACAGAGAAGGAAAGGATCTGTGTTTAATCAACACATTTCAATTTTGTTCTTCAATTATCGAAAAGCCAATAGTTTATTTCAACATAGACAATCCCTTCCTTCCCGGTTTTTGACTCGACTGAGCAGCAGTAAGACGAGAGCAGTCTTTTAGTTTTCCTCCTTAGGGGAAGAATAACGAAACCATGCTTTAAAAGAAGAATAAAAACTAGGTTTTCACAATGTTGAGTCTGCCTTTGTATCGAACGTGTGTGTGAACTCTAAAAAATCAAGATGTACAGTTAAGATAGTCCTAAAACAGTGTTGTATTGTTAGGAATTAGTCCTTTTGATTAAAAGGACTGCACCACATCTGAAACCTTTTAATAAAAAAAATTTCTTAACAAAAAATTTTAACAAAAATTCTTAACAAAAATCTTAACAAAAAATTTTCTAACATTATCGGTTGATTAGTTAGAAACTCAAACGGTCATATCAATAAATAAACTCAAGTCATGCCTTTATAATAAGTGTGCAGTTTTTAGAAAACTGACGAATCATTAGAAATGAATTTCTTTAAAGGTGCTTCTCCAATAGAAACCTAAGCTGGCACGTTGCGTCGATAAGTAAAAACGTTCTGACGTCATCGACGCGTTGTTACCAACTGTCGCATGGTTAAAGGCCATTCGTGTCGAACCGCGTTTAACCATGCAACAGTTGGTAACAACGCGTCGATGACGTCAGAACGTTTACGTATCGACGCAAAGGTCTAGCTCTAACTAATAGCTTGCGCGTGTTGGCTCGGGAAGTAGAGATGATACTGCAGTCAAGATTTCTCTCGAGTCTATGAATGTTGACAGTGGGAACCAATCACGTAATATTTGGTCTGCGTACAAAAGCATAATAATGAAAATACTTTTAAAACATGAAAATATTAATGAATAAATAAATAATAACAAGTTATAAAAATGTTCAATAAAAATGTAAATAGGGTAAGCGGTACACGCTTATGGCCAAGCTAAGGGAGATTCTGCTGAAAAATGAAATGAAATATAAAATCGTGTGTAGAATATTCGACCTTGTGAACAAACTCAATAGAATACTAGAAAATTGACGATTTTGAAAGTATACTATTAAGTATATTTTAGATGCTTCTAAAAGAATGAATTTTTCAACGGAATTTTTTTTCTAAAAGTATAGTAGCTGCCGTAAAAAGGGTAGTAATAGTAGCCGTACTCCTGATAGTAGTTGCCTTCTAAAATTCTCATCATCTGTTGACAAATGTGGTAAATAATATTGATAACCTTAATCATTGACTATATTTTTGGCCAACTGTGATAATTTTATCGTCACAAAGTAGAAAAAATTAGACGCATAAATAGAAATCTTTAGACACAGTGACAAACCGGCGTATAACTAATGGAATGTGGAACTTGAACCAACGCAGGCACACGGTGTGTATTGCGGAATCGGAATTGCTAAAAGTCATTTTTCCTGCTTTTGCCACAAAGTTTATAAATTGTATCAAAATGCTCTTCATCCACAATTTTATATTTATGTGAACTTCACAATAAGTTATCTGATTCTCCTGGAGGTAAAATAATTCTTTTGATTCATGATTTAACAGTTATGGTCACTCAAAGGCAACTACTGTTGGACTCAATTTCTTCCAACAGTAGAAGCCTATCATTAATTTCTCAGTAAATATCTTAAATCAAACTTTTTGCGCTTTAAAAGAAATTTCTAGGAGTTTAAGCGTTGCAATATTTTTCCTTAGGACTTCCACAATAATTGGTAATATATGCGAAAGGTAAGTTTTCAATGTCAATCACGTGGTGAAATTCACAAGAAAATGGCATCGAAACTATTTTTCTCCGCTCGTGACAGAAAGTAAATTTTTTCTCAAAATAAGGATGCCTTTTAACCTCGTATGGTTAATGGTCAAAAGCATGGAATACATAGCTGTAAAACTATTATTTTAAAAAGTATTCTTTTGTCATACGCAGTTCTTAATTCGATTCTAAAATGTTGCCTAAGCCACTACTGTCCACCGGCCCCTAGGGTACCGCTTACTCTATACATTTATACAATTTACTTCTTTTTTTAGCTTCTTGTAAGGAAAAATCAGTCATTTTTTGGCTTTGCGTTAAAAGCTTTTATTCAATCGTGTATAAAATATCCTTTGACCCTTTCACTATTTCAAATTTTGAGAGTTAATTTTCTATATTATTGAGAAAAAGAATATGTGCAATTAACAGAATAATCTCTTAAAATAGGAACGACAGATTTTTCGTTATATTTACAGACATTTTTGAAGATTGCACAGACATTTCTGTAAAATGAAATTTACTGAAAATTAATTAAACTTAAAGATGATCAGTAAATTTAATGGGTATGTCTGTAGATTATAACAGACATAGTCATTAAATTTAACAGAGATGTCTGTTACAACAGCCAATTCTTTAGATTCTACTGAAATATCTGTTAAAATTTACAGACCAACTGTAACTTTAACAGAGATGTCTGTAGAATCTACATAAGTGTCTGAAAATTCAACAGAAAAAATCCTTTGTCCCAATTTTAACAGATTTTCTTGAAACCACGATTTGTCTGAACAAACAATTGACGCGATGCAAAGTGTCTTAACACCGGCAGAACAAAATGAATGGCGTCAGCTAATCAAATGAACACTGACAGTGTATTTCAGAGACTGTTTATTTGTCAACAACAAAGAGTGCTCACTTGGATCGCATTATGCTGCCATATAACGTATGGGAAGAGCTTTCGCAAATATTAGTTACTGGTTCTAATTGGCAACGCAGCGAAAGTCCTTCATCCACCTACCCGGATCATCGTGCTCATTAGCATTTACCCCTCGAGCTGACCACGGACACAATTCGCCTCCGGTATTAACATGCACACGTGTATTAACACCACATTGAGATTATACTTGTTGTACTCTCTGTGCACACACACGGACTTACATTCACTTACGGCGAAATCCGTCTGCAATATTATTATCCACAAGCGTATATATGCCACCGCAGCTATTTCTCACGTCGATTCATCGCTTTGAATCTACGAGGAGAAAAATGTAGGCCACTTCTCGCCGGGAGAGAATAATTCTCTCATTAACGCCTCGTTGTACCGCATCGACTTTTTTTTTCACTGAGTGGTTCAATGTTTTCATTCTTCGGCCCCAGGAGTCGTTACACTTTTCAGTAATTGTGTCCCAGTGGTATGAAAGAGATTAATCACGCTCTTTAGTCCCGCTTCTAATAAGTCATTACATTAGTGAGACATTCCTCAAAAAAAGTATGTCTAATAAAAAGTTATTTGTCACCATTTTTATAACGGAAATTACAAGGTGACCATACTGATCAGGAAAACTGGGAATTAGCTGTGAATTTTCACAGAAAAAAAAAACTTGAACTCATTTTGAGTAGCGTAGCCCGCTCAAATTGAAGGGCAGCAAAAATGATACTGAATCTGCTCATTTTGAGTTTCTGCGAAAAAGTATCAATTTAATCTAGGAGTGTCGGATAAAATAAAAAATTTCTCAAAATAACTCAAAATTGAAATAATATTTTCTCAGAGAAATTTAATCTTGCTTCAAAAGAATAAAATTAATAAAACGAACAAATGAACAAAACGAATAATCGAATAACAGGATAATCGGTTAAGGGGCTATAACACCTTGACGTACTGAAAAATGAGGCTTTTTTAGGAATTTTTTTCTCCGCTACTAATAAAGCAACCAAAAAATGGTTTTAAGGGTTTATTCTATATACCATTAGGTATACAAAACAATTTTCTTTTTTTTTATTTAATACAAAATGGCGGCGTAGGAGTAGCTAAAGCGAAACCATGTTTTTCAATTTGGTGGGCAGTATAACTGGAGCAATTTTCATCCAATTGACTTGAAATTGTAAGTGTAGCTTCTTAGATAGATGATCTAAAGCGGTACACAAGAGTGTTAAAAAATATTGATTTTTTGCAAAAGAGCAGCAGATTAAAAAAAAATTCGGTAAAGAATGGACCTTAATTTGTTTATAAAAAATGTTATTTTTAATAAATCGTAAGAACCGTGTGCACCGCTTTAAATAATCTATCTAAGAAGCTACACTTACAATTTCAAGTCAATCGGATGAAAATTGCTCCAGTTATACTGCCCACCAAATTGAAAAACATGGTTTCGCTTTGCTACTCCTACGCCACCATTTTGTATTAATTGAAAAAAAGAAAATTGTTTTGCATACCTAATGACATATCGAATAAACCCTTAAAACCATTTTTTGTTGCTTTATTAGTAGCGGAGAAAAAACTCATAAAAAAAGACTCATTTTTCAGTACGTCAAGGTGATGTAATCCCTTAAGAAATCAACGTAACAAAAGGAGACTTCAAAATGAATAAAAAGGATCAACTTCACGTTTTGGTAATTGCAAATCTGAAGTTGTTTCTTTTTATTCATTTGACGGAGTCTTCTTTTGTTTCCTTGATTTCTTAACCGATTATTCGTTTTGTTCGTTTTGGTCGTTTTATTCATTTTATTCGTTTTAGCCGGTCAAAGCGCACAGCCCTAATTAAGAGGATTTTTCATTTGTCTCAAAAGGAATCCTTTTGCAACAAACATTTAAGCACAAATTTAAAAAAAATTTTAGATAAAATAAAAAATGGGGTTTTCCATAAAATCTACTTTTCATGTTTTCAAAATTCAGCCGGAAAAAAATCGATTTCATAAAGAAGCCCATTTTTTTATTTTGTCCATTATTTTTTTTTTAATTTGTGTTTGTATAAAGAAGAAATTCTGTAAGTTTTATGCAGGCCAAACTATTTTTGTGGCTATAAAAAGTGTTTATTGAAAAATTAAACTCTCACATTTTTCTCTCGAACGATGCAATACATCATAAAAAAAGAAAATAAATTTTTTAGAACTTTTTTACATCTGCCGTTCGCGAGAAAAATTCAAAAATTCAATTTTTCGAAAAAATAATTCCTATGGACACAAAAATGGTTTGGCCCACATAAAACTCACAGAATATCTTCCTCATAAAAGTACAAATTTAAAAAAAAATAAAAAGGTGGAGTTTCTCAGAAAATAGACCTTATAAATATTTCCATTAAAATGACCACCATTTAGTTAATTTCGAATTTTTTTCAAATTTTCCGATTTATTTCGAAATAAGACCGTAAACCCCAACAGAACCTGGAAATAAAACTTAAATATTTCAATTAGGTCAAAAGTTATAGAGCTTTGAAGAAAAACTTTGTTTTTTCAAAAAACAAACTTAAAAATTAAAATACTCATAACTTCGCAGAAAACTTTTTTCGCAAATCGGAAAAAGACATGAAATGTAAATCGGTTGTCTTTTAGAATTTGCAGTAATGAACCGATTTCTATAAAAGTGAGCATTCTAAAGTTTTTTGGGTCGTTGAATCCGAATTTTATAACAAAATTTCAAAATTCAAGATGGCTGATCCAATATGGCTGCTGACAAATTTGAAAACAGTCACTATTTTATAAAAATGGGTATCCTAAGGTTTTTAGGTCGCTGAATCTAAATATAATAATAGAATTTTTAATCTCAAAATGGCTTATCCAATACTCACATAACCTATAAAATGAAGCCCCGTAAAAAAAATTTAAAAAAAAGTTCGAATATTTGAACATTAATTTCTAAAAGAATTAGAAGAACACAATAAATAAAAACTAAAAATATAAAAGTAAATTATATTGTTCTTGCAAGTCTAACCTATGAAATGTCAGATTCAAAATACAATCCGTTCTCAGAAGAATAAAACGCATTTTGAAGGTTATAATTTGTTCAAAGTTTCAAAAATGCCTAAAAACTAAATTCAAGTAATATATTTCCTTCTCTTAATGACATAATGAATTAATTAACTTACCAAATAAATAGACTTCTTCACACAAATACAATGAAATACACCTAGTCCAAACTAATAACTCATAGCTGGATCACAGCTTATAGAGCGAGGCCCCAAATTATTATTAATCTTTCCCTCCAAATTTCTCCATGACAAAATGCATTAACTATTTCATTCCCTGACAATTTCAAGTATTACAGAATAGAATAATGTTAATAGTTTATTAAGCAATCATGAGGCACAAGGCTAACCTATTTGTGTTCCACCCCTGACTTTATATTCTGTGATGTGCGATTACAGAACGTGTAATGTCAAACAACAAAATATTGACTGTACTTGTTTAAAAAATTAAATTAAAAAGTCCTTTAGAAGGATTATTCACTATTATTCTCTTTAAAGATGTGTTAGGTTACATTTGAAATATTTTCCCAAAAAGTGTCTAATTTACATGGAGCGTGTAATGACACAATAAAAATACGCAAAAGTTTAACACGTTTTATGTTAGTTTAAAGGTAAATCTTCTAACTTCTACCGTTGATTCATACACATATGTGATATTTAGATTTATCTATTAATGAATTACATTAATATTGATTGAAATGACAAAAAAAATCGTCAAAAACTCATCATATTGTCATCGTACGTTCCAGAAAAAAAGTTAGGGGACAACTTTTCAATTTAAAATTCTCTTGTATTTAAGTGCGAAAAAATAAAAATATATATTTAAGAATAATATTTTTTGAGACATGCTTTTAAATGATACCAATGGGAATTTATATTTTATTATCTTTGGTTTCGAAAATCTTCTTCAAACTTAGCAACTTGTGAGTGGAGAACAAGGAAAAGGCATTTTTACAAGTATTCAATGCTTGTTTAATATATATTTTTCGAGTAAAATAATATGTATCGCTCTTTTAATGTGGTTCATGTTATCAAAACGAATAAGTTCACCAAATTCTAAAACAATTCAATAAATTTTCGCAAAGGTATTACACGAGGAAGCAAAAGTGACCTTTATGTGGAGAATTACCCATATAAAACTGAACCTCAATATAGTTGATTGATTTGTTTAGTAATATAATTGTGAATAATTAACATTTCAAATTTTTAATTTTCAAAATTTTCAAAATTTTTAATTTTGAACGCTACAATTTCAATTTTTTCATTTTGTAAATTTTAATTCATTTTTAACTGAAAGTGTTGAATTTTGAAACATATAATTCACAATTTGACAATTATATTAATTTTAAGCCATTTAAATTAAAATAATTTAACTTCAAACACTGGGAAAATGTTTATTTGAAGCAAACAAACGTTTGTTTGATATACACTGAGAAAAATAGATAGTGAAAAGGAAGGGAAGTTATTATCTGGATATTGAAGTATGGGACAGCTATCTAAGATATTAGGATGTTATATCTATATATTATAATATAATATATCATATATTAAATCATAATATCTAGATATTACACAATAATATCTTAGATAGCTGCCCCATAGTTTAATATCCAGATATTAACTTCCCCTCCTTTTCACTATCTATTTTTTTCAGTGTAAGATTAAACAAAGATTTTGGTTGATTCAAAGAAACATATGTTTAATTTAAACAAAATTTGTTTGATTCAATGATCAATTTGCTTGAATGAAACAAATTTTATTTGAATCAAACAAAGGGCACCCGAGGGGTTACGTTCATAAAAACATACAACCTCCGATTTCCCTCCAAGTTCATATATGGGTTCTGTTCTTTGTAAGAAGCAAAAAAGTCTTAAGCACCCTATATCTAAAATGAACCGTTTGGGCGCTACAGCATTGGTCACGTGACTTTTTTTGATTATCTTAGTAATCGTAATGGATAGAGCTAAAATATTTTTTGCATTAGGTCGGCCTAGTGATATACTTCCTAATTATGCACCATTTTAGTCCCAGAGCCAACTTCCATTAGCTTTTGCGCCATTTTTTGTGACATTTTTGACCATTTGTGTCAGTTTCTTTAACTGAAGCATTTATTTCCAAAATATATCTGGCTTTAAGACAAATACAAGTATTTGTGTACATAAATGCTTTAGCCCAAAAATTGACAAAAATGGTAAAAAATGGCACAAAAATTTCTCATACGGCTTCTAGAAATGTGCTATTTGGGCCCATGATGAAATGGCCTCATGTCATTTCTCTATGTTCCAGTTGACTCAGTGACTGAAATGGTACATAATTAGAAAGTACAAAGGCCGACCTAATACAAAAAAGATATTAACTCTATCTATTACGGTTGCGGAGATAATCAAAGAAGAAAAAGTCACGTGACCAAAGCTGTAGGGCCCAAACGGTACATTTTAGACATAGGGTGCTTAAGACTTTCTTTTGCTTATAATGAAACTCAGAGCCCATATATGAGCTTAGAGGGAAAACGGAGGTTGTATGTTTTTATGTACGTAAACCCCCAGGTGCTCTTTATGTTTGATATATGGTCAAATAAATATTTGTTTGACTCAAACATTTTTCAAAGGTTGCATTATAAAAAACATTTCAATTCCAAGATTGTAATTTAATACGTGTTCACTTTTAAACGCAGTTTAAAATAGGTCTATTTTGAATGTTTCCAATTTTAAAATGATGTATTTTTTAACGTTTTCCGGAATACTTCAATTTTGGAATTTAACCATTTAAAATTATTCAGTTTTTGAAAGCTTCAATTTGAAAATGTTAGTTTTTAAGTCTCCTAATTTTTAATGGTTCAATCTCAGGGTGGCCGTTTTCACCAACAAAAAGAATTCCCGGTCATCGAAAATTTTTTCCCGGTCATTAAATAATAGTTTCCAATGGATGACAGTTAATGCGATGGATTTTAAAAGTTTAA